>JABUQX010101965.1:32500-35000 GCA_015478945.1 Trachelipus rathkii | reverse complement strand
GTTATAGTTATTATTAGTTAGTTAAAGTTATAGTTATTCTTCTCTTATAGGAAAATTAACCGTTTAAAAAATTTCTGGAAAATAAAACGAATATTAGAGAAGAAAAATGATAATATTTTAAGATAGAAAAATATTTTACAATTTTGATAATAGAGATAGAGTCCACGACAATCTGTAGATAAATCTTCCAAAATGTGGGGGGGGCATTAGAAGAGAATGGCCATATAGTGAAGTTAGAGGATAGGTGGATATATATATATATATATATATATATATATATATTTTTATATATGGTCTGTTTTATATTTTTATAACAGAATATGATATCTGTAAAGATACAAACAAATATATATATATATATATATATAATATATATATAATATATATATATATATATATAATCTTATTTGACCACGTGAGATTAAGTAGAGTTTCAGTAAGGAAATGGGAAGGGGGGATAATCAGTATCAGAAAACTTATAGGTAAAAGATAATAGTCCATTTTTGAGGTAATGTTATCAGTATCGATTGTTTTTTCCGATAATCGTAATTATCAGATATCGTTGTTACCATTATCCAATTAGGCGAATGCATTAAGAGTGGCATGCAATCGACTAAAATTTACATGCCAATTAATTTTCCCCAAAAATGAAATATTGTTTATATATACGTATATATTAACTTAAATGTTTTTATATATAAAAATTTTATTTTAAAAATTAAAATAACATCAAAAATTTGATATCGTGCCCTACATTTGCAGAATATATATAGTATACATATTATATATATATAGTTATATATATATATATATATATATATATAGGTATATATAAATTATATATATATAATATATATATAATATATATATATATATATAGTGTATATAATATAATATATATATATATATATATATATATATAATACTATAAATAGGTATATATATATAATATATATATATATATATATATATATATATATTTATATATATAGTTATATATATAACTTATTCATTTCAGGTATTTTTCTTTAATTTTTGTTTTAGGTTAGGTTAGGTTATGTTAAGGTATAGTATAGGTTAGGTTAGGTTGGTTAGTTAGCGATTAGTTAACCTAACCGTAACTAAACCATAACCTAACACATAACCTAACTAGCCAAACCTAACCTAACCTAAACCTAACTTAACCTAACTTAACCTATCCTAACCTAAAACAAAAAATTAAACAGAAAATACCTGAGACTGGAAATAAGGAGTGATATATATATATATATATATTATATATTATATATATATATATATATATATAGATATATATATATATATATATATATATATATTATATATAATATATAATATATATATATATAATATATATTATATATATATATTATATATATATATATATATTATATATTAAATCTAGTGAAATAATATTTTATATTTATATTTGTAAATGTGTGCATAAATTACTTTTTTGATTTTTTTTTTAATATACGATTGCATGCATGCAAACACATTCTGTATAATTCAAACGAAATGCCAACTCTCCTAGAAGGTAATATTATAAAAATCGATATCTTTTTCTAAAAATATCGATGTTGAAACATTACCCTCAAAACGGACTAATTAGCCGGTAAAAAATAGGATAAAACAAAAGATTTTTAAATTTTGTTTCGGGTTGCGTTACGTTCATTTAAAAATATGGAAGCAGCAAAAATGCGAAAAAATCAATAGTAACAATATGATCATCTGGTATTATAAGTGTTTGCATTCAAATATTTATTTTTTTCACGGATAAAAATACTGGAAAATTCCCGAATAAAACAGAAGATTTGCGGAGTTTATTTAATATTTTTATATTTTTTTGTGATTTAGTGCCGAATTTGTATATTACTTTGCAAAAAAGATTAAATTTGAAATTTTAATATGTAGACTACAATAAGGTATATTACATCCAATGTGGTAGGAATTGGGGGGCTTACGGCTTTCATCGGGACCACCGTCTGCCGGGGCGAACTACGCTTCGCCTCCATTTCCCTTTCTCTTCCTGAATTTCTCCCCCATATATAACAACCCTAAGTTCCCTATTTTTCCGCCCTCATATTCTTGCGAACTCTTAAGTAAGAAAGCAGACTTTTCACTGCAGAAGTGCCATAATTAATTTGTTTTATTTAAAACTCATAATGATTCAGATTTTACTAACATTAATAAGCACTTAATAATATTGTGAATAATATGTTATTAAAATAATAAAGAGTATTAATATAAGGCCTAACCAATGCGTTTCAAGATGAACTTCTTTGGAGCTACGTCACGCATATTTGTTTATATCACGTGATCATTCCAGATTGGTTGCACAAACAAAGATAAATACGGAATTAATAAATAATAATAATAATAATAATAATAATAATAATAATAATAATAATAATAATAATAATAATAATAATAATAATAATAATAATAATAATAATAATAATAAGAAGATAAGAATAATCAA
>JABUQX010101965.1:10000-20000 GCA_015478945.1 Trachelipus rathkii | reverse complement strand
ACGTAGTATATATAATATATGATATATATATATATAAATAGGTCATCCTAATTATACTATATATAATATACGTGAATATATATAGATCCGATCACCTATTTCCTTTTTGGTATATAATGGTATTATATAAACAGTTAGTGCTTATAAAGATGTTACGGTAATAAGGTCACTATATAATTATATCATCTTAACCATATTATACTACCATACAGCCATAGTTCTATAAGCTTTCAATCTGATTATATAATATATATATAGGGCTGAATATATTAATAGAGATACGTCAAAATAAGTGTATAACTTTGCAGATCACAATCCCATAAAGTATAATAAAGCATGATATAAAGAAAGACAACCAACTCCGTTCCTCTTAATATATATATAGACCCATAATATAACAAGGTATGAAAATAAAAAATATATATATATCATATATATATATATATATATATAATATATTATATATTAAATATATATAATATATATATATTAATATATATAATATTAATATACTAAATAGTAAATAATAATATATCTATATATTATATATAATATATATATATATATATATATAATATATATATACTATATATAAATTATATATTCTATAATATATATATATAGTATATATATATTTGATATTATATATATATATATATATAATATATACTATATATATATATATATATATATATATATATATATATATATATATATATATATATAGTGTACATATATATATATACTATATATATATAGATATATTAATATATATATATTTATTATATAGTATACTATATATATATAATAATATATAAAATATTATATATATGTATATATATATATATATAGGAGTGCTATATATATTATTATATAACTATATATATAGAAAATAAAAATTATATAATATATCTATATAATATTATAATATATACTATTATATATATATATATATAATATATATATATATATATATATATATATATTATATATATAGCCTTATAGGAGAGATTTGTAACATCGCTCGACTCTCATGCCGAGAAAACGGCATGGGTTTCAATCCCTCACGTAGCCAGTTCGAGTTTTTATCTTCTTGGGGGCAAGATATTTAAAATTCTGCTGGAACATGTTGGTGGCGCTGGTTTGAGATAGCCGGCCTTAAAGTTTCGTCCTGAGTCTCCCCTTGTTACCCTCTGAGAGGGGATTAAACATGTTAAAAGAAGTGTATATTATATATTATACATATATATAATTATAATATATATATATATATATATAATAATATAATTAAATGATACAGTATATTTATATATATAATATATATATATATATATATATATATATATATTAGTTTTATTATATAATTATATATTTATATATATTATATATTTAAAATTATATATATATTTAGACTATTATTATATATATATATATACTATATTATATATATATATTATATATATATATATATAATATTATATATATATATATATATATATATGATATATATATATATATGCTTATTTTACTAATGATTTATGTTCGATGTTTGATATTTGATGTTTGATGCTTGTTCCTTTTTGCTTGTTGTTTGATAGCTGATGTTTGATTTTTCAACTTCCGGATGTTTGAATTTTTTGCTTGATATTTGAAGTTCTGGCGTTGATATTTGATGTTTGATGTTTGACGCTTGATGGTTTTTTTTTCATGGTTTGATGTTTTGATGTTTGATGTTTGATGTTTTTTTTTTAATTTTTATATTTGATATTTTGATGTTTTTTTCTGGTTGTTTGATATCTGATGGTATTTTGAGGTTGGAAAAACCGTTACAGATGCTTGGAACATAAATGTTGCAAAGAAGTGGTGGTTTGATGTTTTATACTTGTGGGTTTGACCGTTTAAGAGAAATGATTCAAATGAATCTTTTTTCTTGCTGTTTTGATATCTGATTGTTTGGTGTTTGATGTTTGATACTTGTTGTTTGATATCTGATGTATTGATAATTGATTATTTAATATTTGATGTTTTTGCTTCCCTGTTTGATGATCCTTTTGATGTTTGATGTTTGATACTTGTTTTTTGATGTCTGATGTTTGATATTTGATGTTTTTTGCTTGCTGTTTAATATCTGGTGTTTGATGTTTGATACTTGTTGTTTGATGTCTAATGTTTGATATTTGATATTTGATGCATTTTGTTTGTTGTTTGATATCTGATGTTTGATGTTGGATGATTGACAATTGATTGCATCGACTCACAGTGCATTTATTTCCAAAACCTTATAATTTTCTCATTTGCCTTTTTGATAACCTCAATTTAAAAAACTTTCCAAGCAAATTCAATTCCAAAAATTAAAATATACTTTGAGCCTTTGCTAAAAATATGTATTAAAAATAGATTAAATTTAATGCTTAAAAAAAAAAAAAATAATTGTGTTTATTTTTGGTTTTGGGTTTTAAATTCACCTCACTTTGTACTTAACGAACCAAACACAATTTACACTATTAGAAAAATTTTCTTGCATTTGCTTAATGTTCTCGATTTTCTCACCCGGAAAAATATAATGAATCCAAGCATCCGCCTTAGGAATTATATAATATATATTATAATATATATATATATATAATATATAATATATATTATTTTCTTTAGAAAAAATTTGCATATTTAAACTTAAATATCTATATCGTAGGTATATATATATATATATAATATATTATATACATAATACAAACACACGCGTTAGAACAATATAATATATATATATATATATATATATATATATATATATATATATATATTATAGGTATACTATATATATATATATATATAATATATATATTATATATATATTATACTATATATATATAGTATATTATATATATAGTAGATTTGGTTAATTTAATGGAGTAAATTAAAATAGTAAATTATAATAGATATGTATATATTATATATTATAATATAATATATATAATATATATATATATAGTATATATATATATAGTATTAATATATATATAGTATATATTATATATTACATATATATATATGATTTATTATAGTATATATATAATTAGTAATATATATATATATATATATGATTATATAGTATATATAATATATAAATATATATATAATATGTTCTTTTCTATTTTTCGTTTAGGGACATTATCCCTATTACTCTTATCGCCTATCCACTCTTGTCCCGAGCTACTCCACCCTTTATTATTAATTTCATTTTGAAAGACACCAACTTGGGCCAGGAGGGCGTCCGTGGGGCAATTAGCACTGAACTCCATCGAATCTTTAATTGGGGCATGGAGAACATGCCTGTTTATAATTCCTAAAATCTCATTAATTTTCACCTTTCTACTCAACATTAATTTTTCCACACGACTAATATAACTCTTGTTTTGAAAACCAAATAACAAACTCAAACTTTCATCTGTCCTTAATATTCTTGATATTTAGTTTTCTCGTGAGCTTTCTTCTTTGGATCACATTATTTCTCTTCTAAGCAAGCTTCGAAGAGTTTGAGAGTTCCGAAATGCTTTCAAAATATTTTCACCCCCCACCTCCAGTTGGTTGCTCATTATAGGGATGTCGTTCCCCTCTGTATGGAGTATGCCTCACACATCTGGACTTGTTTCACTCACACAGCTCTCCCTGAAAAGGTAGAATTTATGGCTTTTTATCAACTCTGCTGCTCTTATTACCTCTCTACTGTCTCTTTCTACCTACTGAATTGTTTCATCACTCCCTTTATATTATCGCTACTTCACTGGACACTGATCTGGACCTGACTTGGGAATTAACCTCAATTCTGGTGGAATTTAGTAAGGAGGCCTCCGAACATTCCACACCAAAGGAAACATAATAAATGTACAAATAAATAAATTATATATATATTATATATTATATAATATATATATAATTTTACTGTTTAATATATACTATATATATATATATAATATATATTATAGTATTATATATATAGTATTATATATATATTATATATAATTTATATATAGTATAATTATATATTTATATACACATATATTATATATATACATATATATTATATTAAATATATATATATATATATATATATATATATATATATATATATATATTAATTATATATATATATATATAAGAATATATATGATATATATGATATTAAACAGCTATATATATATATATATATATATATAATTTTGCTATCAAAAAATTTTTGTATTAAATTTTGATATTAAAAAGCTTATATCTGCTAATGGGAAGAACATAAGTTCCATTCTTTCAGCAATTAATTAAAGTGGTTTTGTGTGAGCTAAAAATTTGTTTAAAAGTGGAAAAGCTCTTCTTAAAACCAAGAGAACTTTCATTAATTATATATATATATATATATATATATATATATATATTATATTATCATATATATATATATATATATATATATATAACATATATATAAATGTATATATATATATATACTATATAGTATATATATATAATATATATATATATTACTCTATATATATATAGATATTTATATTAAATAATATATATATATATATATATATATATAAATAATTAATATAATCTATAAATTTATTTATTACTATGAGTATATATATATATATAATAAGTTACTAAAGTATGCATATATATATATATGAGAATTACTTAGATATAAAATTTAGTTGAAAATATATATAGTATAATATATATTTCATAATATAATATAGTATAGTATATAATATATATTATATATATATATAGTAATTATATTTAATAAATATATTAGTGATTTATGTGATAAACAATTATATATATACTATTTTTATTATATATATATATATATATATATAATATATATAATATATATATATTATATATATATATATATATATATTATATATATCAAGGGCGGCTCGTGACCCTGTTGCAAGTTTGTGCACCACCACATATATAATTATATATAATAATATTAATATATATATTATATATAATATATTATATAATATAATAGTAAATATATATATGAGTAAATAATATATAATAAATATATATATATATATATAAAGATAATATATATATATAATAAAATATAGTATATATTATATTTATTATATATATATTATAGTATATAAGTGACTAGTATATATTATAAGTGATATATATAAAATAATATATAACAATAATTCTATATATATATAAATATATCATATATATATAATAATATATATATATATAAATATATACGTATATATTATAACTATAATACTATATAATAGTATAAACAAGCCTAGTGCTCAATTGCTATTTATTATTTTTTACTATTAATTTTATTCAGTATTAAATATTTAGAAAATTAAATTGCCCATCTAAAAGTAGATAATAAAAGCACCAATTAATTTTAAAATAAATGGTCATACAATTTTGATTAGTTATTTCAAAAAGTTTGCAAATAAATTTATGCGACGTTTTTCTAATTGTTATTGAGGAAGATAGGGTTAGGTCTATTGTGCATAAATTCGAGCGTGAGCGCTTTTATACGTGCGACTGTTGTTTGGCAAAAAGAAGCCAAAACCAAACATTATTTCTTTAAAGCGTACGAAACATTTTGAACGAATTTTTTTTATTTTTTTTATTTTCATTTGTAATGTTTTATAATTTCCTATTTAAATATTTCAATTTTTTTTCGATTATAATTTTCTATTTAAATAAACAAAATGGCTGTGCAGAAAAGACTTATTTTATGCTAATACTTATATTTATGATCAATATAGGTAAGTAAAATTTATAAATAATATAATTTTTTTAAGATAAATCCTGAAGAAGAAGAAGAACTACAGAACTACAGAACTACAGAACTACAGAAGTACAGAACTACCGAACACCTACTAGCAAAGGGCTTTTTATAGTCCACCACAATAAGGCTTAGTTCTGTTAAGTAATTATTTTATAACTTTGATTGAATGTGTCTTACTGTTTTAAAACAAATATCTAGTTATGTATTCTTTTTGAAACAAGTTTATTATTTTACACATTTCAATGTAATATATGATGATTTGCTCACTAAGAAAGCAGATCTGCTTCTAAGCAACAAACATCATAGTCTGATAAGTATTTTTGTTTATTTATTGTGTTGGATATGTCTACTGTCAATGTGACATATGAGTTTGCTCACTCAGAACAGTTTCTATTTCTAAGCAATAAACATCATTAGTGCTTACAAGTGTGGTGAAAATGTTGTTTTGGATTATTTTCCTACTCCAGTGTGATCGATTAGATCACCGTTCTTAGAATAGAAATCCGTTCTATTGTGCCGACGTGAACATTCAAAGCTTTTTAACTGGTGATAATGTCTACTGTTAAAAGATGACATACGAGTTTTGACCTCACTTCAGAAACAGATTCTTGTTTCTAAGCAACAAACATCATAGTGTTACAAGTGGGTGAAATTTCGGCGTTTGAGTTATGATTTTCCTACTCAGTGTGATTGATTAGTAATCACCGTCTATAAATCAGAATATGTTTCTTATAATGCGTTATATGTGAACATCAAGCTATTTATTGGATATGTATACTGTCACAGTGTGACTTTAAGTGCTTTGCTCACTCAGAACAGAAATGTTTCTATGCAGCTAAAATTCACAGGTGCTACAAGTGTCAGAAATTTTGTTTTTTGGATTATATTTTTCTCCTACTCAAGTGTGATCGATTAGGTCACCGTCTTAGAACAGATATTTATCAAAAGTGGTGAACATTCAAAAACTGTTATATAAGTTCGGCGGCCAAATTCTTTTAGTTTAGGATGTACTTGTAACATTATTTACCATAAATTGATTTTCAGATAGCTTCTTTGTGAGTTTTACTTTATTACTAGGTCACGTCTAATTATTATTCGTATTTTATAAAATAAAAATCGTTGTTGAGTTGGAAATTCAAAGTGAACCAATTTTCCTTAAAGTATTTATTACTAACTTCTTTTCTTGAATAGAATCTCGATGATGCCGCTTGTTTCACTAATTTATAGAGTGGACTATATCACTTCCAATACATCGTTAAAGTGAAGAAATTTTATGCAATATTGGTGGATTTGAATCGTTTATGACAAAGTTTATGCCCATTACTCGTGTATACATCGTTAAAAATCATATCTAAAGAATCTTGTAATCGATATATTGTCTAAAATTTATTTTAAGTATTGATAAACTATCATATATAATTTTTTCCTCTCAATCTTTGTCTCTATAAGATAACATGTATATCTAATTCACTTTAGTCGTTGCTCGTTACATGAACTTACCTCTCAAATTTCATGGTATTAATTTGGTGCCCTTCTTTAAAATTCTTTCAATTTTTTCTAAGTCCTTTTTGAAGGTATAGACTCCAAAACTGCACTGCGTATATCCAGATAAGGTCTAATCTAGATGTTTTATAAGATGAATATTAACTTTATTAGATTTATATTTTATTCAGTTTTTATAGGTGAATAAAAATTATGAGCATTTACTTCGCTTTCTTAACAGTTTCAATGCATCAATTGTTTTCGCAATATATTTTAAATCCTTATTAATTAATACACCTAGATCCTTTTCCTCACTGTCAACTTTGATAACTTAGTCATCTATTTTGTAATCATATCATTGTTCCTACTTCCAAAATGAATAACCTTACATTATATAACGTATTAAAATTCATTTGCCCCACGTTTATTGACCATTTTACAATATCTCATATATTTCAAATGTTATGGAGTATGATATTGATAAATCTTTTTCACAATTTATGCGATTTTCAAGTTTCGTGTCATCAGCAAATTTTCGAGATATTGCTTAAAATATCATCATCTATGTCAGTTACATATATAATAAAACAGTTTGGACCCAAGACAGATCCTTGGGGTACACCTCCATTAATAACATCAGCCCATTCTGAGCCACTCACCATTGACTAACAAAACTTGTTGTCGTCTGAGTTTCCAATAACTCAATTATTGGAATTACCAATTTAAAAGCTACTTCCTTGAATACATGAGCTCTTAGCTTATCCAATAATATTTGATGAGGGCACGGTATCGAGAATTTGGCCTTTTGAAAATCTAAATAAATGACATTAAAAGATTTGTAATTTATCTACATTACGTTAAATAACCACATTAAAAAAAATTCTAGTAAATTAGGTTTAAGCTAATGATCCATTTCTTCTAAACCCGTGTTGGGAATTTTTGAGCACAATCCATGATCTTCAAGATGTGAAACTAATCTATTAGTTAGGTATTGCTTCAAAATTTTGCCTAACCATAAGAAAGTAAGCTTAATTGGTCTGTAATTATTCGGGAGTTTACGATCTCCTTTTTTGAAAAATAAGAGTTATAATGCAAGTTTGAAATTATATGTGATACTATACCCTTCTTGAGAAGAAGAAGAAGTCAGTAGAAATACAGAAGAACAACGAAGAAGAATGAAAGAAGAACGAGAAAGTTATCAAGAAGTAGATGGAAGAAGAATAAGAATTTTCCTCTTACTGTGAATGCTAATGACGCTTTGATAGAGAGGTAGTCACGACTTGAGAAATGGTAATTAATAAGTACCGAAGTGGAATTACAACGAACTTGTGTACTAGTGAACGGATCATCACTTGCCCAGCGGTGGTTCCACCTCGCTTTAATTCATGAACCAACTGAAACGTATATCTCTTTTTTAAACATTTATATGACACATTGCAAAGTTAAAATACAGTAAAGTATAATTAATATATATTAATATATTATTTAATTATATTATATATATATATATATATATATATTAATATATTAATTTATATATATTAGAATTTATATATATACATTTTATATAATATGTGATATCTATATATTATATATATATATATATTATATATATATCAAAATATAATGATAATAGGATTAATTATAGCCATAATAAAATTATTCATCCAAAAATTTAATAAATTTAATGCAATTCTCAAAGACAATCAAATACAATTAAAACGAATAAAAGTTTTACTTTTTTTAAAAGAAATAACATAATTTAATTTTTTTTTTAGTGTTAAATTAAGAATAAGGGGTGGATAACTAAAAAAAGTAGTAGTGTAACCTGCTTTCTGTAGGTAATAGAAAATGTCTTAACTCACGACTTTGTATTTATTAATACATAGAGACACTTTTGGATGTATATGCATACCAAATGGATAGTCTGTTATTATAGATATCGAATTTGCACGGATAACTCTCGTTTTAAAAAAATTGTCTTGTAAATCCAAACAAAAGCTGTATTATAAGAATTACTTAATTTCATCTCATATCATATACTATATATTAATTATAATATATTATATATAATATATATATATATATATATATATATATATAATATATATATACTATATAATATTATAGTATATATATATATATATTATATATATAATATTATAGTATATATATTATATAGAGAGAGCAGGAGAGAGAGAAAGATGAAAGAGTGAGAGAGAAGGAGCTGCATATTTGTTGTTGAGAATAAAATAATTGTTATATAATATAAATGATATTTTTATACAAAATATATATAAATAAAGTAACAAAATTTTCTACTTTGTTCTTTTCATTACAAACCAATTTGGATTTTAATTCATAAGTTCTTTCTGCAATTAACCGAAATTTGGTTGAAAGATAAAATTTATATATTATGTCATGCGTAGTCGGATCATAAGGAGATTTCCCTTAGCATGGTTCAAGGGGGTGGGAACACCCTTATAGCTTGTACTTTCTTCCTATCAATCCCCTGCTATAGGAAATTATAGAAGGTTGTAGAAGGTTTAGTAAAATTACATCGTCAAGTACAAAAAGAAAAGCTATTTTCCGTGAGTTTAATATTAGTATACCCAGTTTATGCAAAACAAGATGGTGTTGTAGATCAAAAACAATTTCAGGGATTAAAATACATAGAAATACTTTGAAAAAAGCACTACATAC
>JABUQX010101965.1:0-5000 GCA_015478945.1 Trachelipus rathkii | reverse complement strand
TAATTATTTAGTAATCGTGATAATATATATAGTGGTAACATATATAAATTTATTAAGTAATATATCATTTAAATATTATATAAAAAAATTAATTTAATATTTTATTATAAGCAAATTAGGGTATGAGTACTCTCTCCGCTCTCGAGTATAAGTATTATTATATATTATATTTATAAGGTATATGAGTATAAAAATTGCTATTGAATAGTGAATTTATTTTTATTTGCATATTCTCTTAATAAGCAATTATTATTATTATTGAGACATGAGTGTTAGTTTTTATTATACTCTCTCTCTATGTATATATTATATTGAGATTTAATATATTTATCATTATTATAGCATTATTATATTAATTATTTTATGTTTTTATTCGTGCCTGTGTGGAGGCGTGTGCGATGCTTCTGTTCGCGTATACAGAGTGGAATGGGTATATGTACTTGTTTCATAGTCTCACAACCAATGTCCTCTCCTTAGATTATGGTTCTCTAGTGTAGCTATCCCGTAGTATATATTATAAAACTATTGTGCGTCGTACCTAATTTAGCGACTACTGTCCAGATATTTAAATTTATTCATATTATATTAATTAATATTATATAATTAATATATATATATATATATATATATTATTAATATTATATTAATATATATATATATATATATATATTTATATTATTATATATATATATATATATATATATATATATATTTATACATTATCAATATATATATATATATATATAATATATATATATATATAATTTATAAAGTGTTAAATATTTCTATGAAGAGACTAAATTAAAACTTATAAATTTATCAATTATCTTTTCATATTCTATATTAACATTTATCGCTTTCACAAAAAATTACTTACAATTAGCATCAAATATTAAACATTATTAAATAAATATCTCAAAAATAGGTCAACTTGAGGTCCTTAATAATTATAAACACATGTTTCGCTATTAGAAGAATTTCGTTTAAAATAAAAAATAAATTTATCATAATTTTTAATAATTAAAGCTATAATTATTATTTTACTACCCCTATACTTCTGACGGATAAAAATCTGGATGACTTAAATTTTGCAGTAGAAATTGAGGACTACTCTTTATTATGGTACCTACTGCTATGTAAATTTAATGTCCCTTAATATATACGCCATTTTCTTTTTTTAATATTTACCTGCTTTATTTATTATATAGTAACTATTAATACATGAGAATGCTTACTGGTTTTGTAATATCATGTTCTCAATAACATTTGATTATTTCTTATAAGGCGTTTCAATAAATTTGCGTATATTTTTCTTTTAATATTTTTAATAAGAATTAACTTTTTTTTCATACTTTTTTTTTAAGAAAGTATAAATTATTAGTTACAATTTTTAAAATATATTTATCTAATTATATTATTATATATATTTATATTATGTTATTTTCTGTTATTTATTATACTTATTATATTCTATATTTTACTCATTTATTTTATTTTCTTTAATGGAAGAAAGTATGTACTAGACTAGTTGTATCTTAGAACAATCCATGCTCACTAGGGCATTTAAGTATCCCTCTCACAGACCGTGCGCGTGAGGTTTGAAAGTATGACTTGCTTACAATTATTTTAATCTCTCTCGAGAGTTAAAAATATGAACTATTTCAGCTGTCAATATTGAACTTTTTATAATGGAAACGAAAGTGACACATTTATGTTATTTAATAGATACTCTGAATTATATATCAGTTCAAAGTACTTTTTAGTATTCTCCAATTATAAATATCCCGTTTTCAAAACTGACATACATCATGTATACAACTTTGATATATACTCTTGCTCAAAATAAGTGATTCACTCTCTTCTACGTGGTATTCATACTCTATGATCTCTCAACTACCTTCCTCCTAACATTATTATGGATATGATGACACGGTGTTAGATTTGGCATAAACTCTAGTGTTAACAGAATTATATACGTTATGTTATTAATTATAAGCGGTGACATCTCATTAAAGGGATAAATAATTAATTATCTAGGTCAAATATAAAAAAATATATATAAAATAAATATATAATAGATAAATATAACTAAATATAAATACAAATATAATATATATATATATTATAATATATAATATATATATATTATATATATATATAATTATATATATATATATTAATTAATATATATATATATAATATATTAATTAATTATATATATTATATATATATATATATATATATATATATATATATATAATGTGTATATATATATATTATATTAATATTATGTTATATATTATATATATATGATTAATATAATATATATATATATATATATATATATATATATATATATATATATATATTATATATATATATATATATATATATTATTTAATATTAATAATATATTAATATATTATTATTTAATATATATATATATATATATTATTATATATATTATTAATATATATAGTATATATAATATTATATATATATATATATATATATTATATTAATTATTACATATCTGATTCTTTGCATATTAGTATATAATTATGGGTGATATATATAGTAGGTAGGGTGTATCTTACCAAATATGCAATACGTGGGAACCCAGGTATGCTAATAATGTAGCAATTACTATAAAGTTTAAATAATAGATAGGTAGCGGGAACCCGAAATAATCACTCACTCATATTATAATCACATATATAATATTATAATGATATATTATATATATATATATAATTATATATATTAATAATATATATTAATATATATATATATATTATATATATATATATATAGTATATAATATATATTATATATAATTATATATAATATATATATATATATATTAATATATATATATAATATATATAATATATATACTATATATATTCTAGTATGGCGTATACTACTGTAAAGAATACCACTATTGGGATTAATGAGCATATGTAATGATTTATCAGGACGTATCCTCTGGTATAATATGTAGTAGTGAATAAGATGTTGGCGGTCAATCATAATTACGTGCGATAAAAATAGAATATATATATAAAACGGAATATTTTTATTATGTTCTAATGCGTGATATATAAATATTAATAGAGTGATTGTAATATAATAATAGTTGGTCATGCACACTAACAGGGCCTATAATAATATATAGATATATAAATTAACTAATACTCATTACAAAGTACATCATCACCTCTAATAACTGTGAAGATTATTTAATACACTATACATCCTAATAATATATATATATATATATATATAATATATATATATATATATATATATATATTAATATATATATATATATATATTATATATATATATATAATATTAATCATATAATATAATACTATATATAATATATTATATTAAATATATATATATTAAATTATATATTATATTATAATATTATATAACTGAACATGTGGGTAATAATAAGTAATAGGATACTCATCTAGAAGACTAACACACACGCATAATACATTCTAAAAAAATACTCATACGTATTCAAGAAAACAATTAGTACAACGTACTAGTATATGTATAGCAGCTATAAGTTAACATAAATAATTAAATATATACAAACAAATAACTTAAATATATAATATATCACATTCCAAATTGATAGAGAAACAAGACTAGCGCTCCATATGATACAAATAAAAATAAAAAATTAGTTTCACCTATATATAAATACATAACAATAAAGGCTCTTGATTATATAAACATCCAAAGAATAACTAATACTTATAATACAAAAACTCACTTGTGTCTGTTTTATTATTAGAATAAGTATATTATTTTAAAAGCGTTTTTTCTTTAATATAATAATCTACCTTACTATCCTATTATGTCATTATTTCTATTATTCTATTTTTAGATTCTAAATCCTACATCATCAAATAACCTTAATATAAAATTGTATATTATTAATATTCAATATCATAGAACTCAAATCATAGACACATTCGATACTAATAAAATTTACTATAATATAAAATACAATATATCATGTCCTTATCAAGCTACATTATACTACGTCTTACTAAATACTTATAAATGTTTCTGTATACTCAAATATAATATTTACATTTAAAAATATTTTTATGATTATATTATATAGGATAGGACAGACTAGCCCGCTCTCTTATAAGTTGACGTAAAAAAATGACGTCATTTGTCCGCCCTGGTGTAAAGAGAAGTTTTAGTCTAAGATTTTAAAAGTAAATTATTTTTGCATAAATTGAATAGTAACTAATTTAAAAACTATTATTATTATGGGCCTATTATATATTGTGGTTGTTTTATATAAATCTTTAAGATTTAATTTATAAGATTGAGACTAAGTAAATAGTGATTCATTGATTTTTTTAAGAACTTAGATTCTAATAGTCTTTGAATAATGAATTTAATTATTAAATATACTTATAACAATTAATTTCATATTATTTAAAAACCTTAAAATAAAATATGCTTAGGAACTATATATCTATCAGTATCAAGTATATCCTTACCCATATTAATATTATACCGTACTCCCTACTGATATATATATTATATTATATATATATATATATTATATATTTATATATATATATATATATATATTATATATATATATATATATATATTATATATAGATTAAATATATATATATATTTATAATATATATATATATATATATATTATATAATATATATTAATATATATATTATTTATATTAAATATATATATATATATAGTATATATATATATATATATATACTATATATATATATTATATTAATACATATATAAATATATATATATATATATATTATTATTATATATATATATTAATATATATATATATATATATGATATTTATTATGTGGTAGCTGGTATAACGCGTGCTCGCTACCATCTTATTTTATGCCCCCACAAATGCTCATAGTATTATGCCTCGGTATATATATCTCTCATTCTCTCTCTTT
>JABUQX010101964.1:0-19374 GCA_015478945.1 Trachelipus rathkii | reverse complement strand
AGGCGTCCGATTCCTATTAATAGGAGCACTCTTCATAGTTAAGCACGTATCCTTTTAGGCTTCTGTTGATGTAATACACTCGGATACCATCGTTGAGACCCGGGATCTAACCTGTAAGGGAAATTCACTCAAGCAGTTATATATCAATACAAATTGAACTCGTTAATTGCATATTTACATCTATACAAAATTATACTCCGATCTAGAGTGGTCTTACATGGGTCCTGTTACCTTTGACCCGAGGGCAAGCGTAGATGCGGGCTGATATCTTCCTGAACATAGGCGTCCTGTATCCATGATAGAGCACTCTGTTCAAGTTTAAGCACAGATCTTTAGCTGTCTGGTGAGTTTAACACGCTCGGCATACCACGTGAGACCCGGGATCTAATCCTAATGAAGATTCACTCAAGATTATTTATCAATACAAATTGAACTGCGGTTTAATTGCAGTATTTACATCTATACAATTATACTCCGATCGTAGAGGGTCTCCTTTTACATGGTCTGTGACCTTTGACCACGAGTCAAGCGAGCATTCTGCTGAGGTATCTTCCTACATAGCGGTCCTTATTCTATTGAAAGACACTCTTCCATAGTTTAATCACGTATCTTTTAGCTTTCGTGTTGATGTAACACCTCGCATTACCCTATTTCGTGAGACCCGATCTAAGTCCTGTAAGTGAAGATCACTCAAGATTATTTATCAATAACCAAATTGAACCTGCGTTTAATTGCAGTATTACATCTATTACAAAATACTCCTACATCGATGACTCTATAGTGAATCTTCAATTACCGAGTGCAAGCGGAGATCGTTGCTGAGGATCTTCCTGACAATAGCTCCTATTCCATTGAAAGAGCATCTTTCAATTTAATCACGTATCTTTTTTAGCTTGTCGTGTTGAGTGGTAACACGCTCGGGCATACCATCGTGAGGACCCGATCTAATCCTGGTAATGTGAAGAATTCACTCAAGAGTTATTTTATCTATACCACTTACTGCGGTTTAATTGCAGTATTACATCTATACAAAAGTATACTCCCGATCTAGAGTGGCTCCTTTACATGGTCCGTGTTACCTTGACCGAGTGCAAGCGGAGTATTGGCGGCTGATGGACCCTGACATAGGCGGTCCTATCCTATTGAATTAGCAGCACCTCTTTCATAGGTTTAAGTCACGGTTAAATCCCCTTTTGCCTTGGGGGTTTCCCTCCGTGGTTTTGGAGTGGTAACACCTCGGCCAGTACCATTCGTAGACCCGGATCTAATCCTGTAAGTGAGAAGATTCACTCAAGGAGTTATATTACAAGACAAATGAACTCGTTTAATTGCGATATTTACATCGTATACAAGATATATACTCCGAGTCTAGAGTGTCTCCTTACAGGCCTGTGTTACCTTTGACCCGAGTGCAAGCGAAGATGCGTTGGCTGAGATCTGTCCTTGACATAGCGTCCTCATTCCTATTGAAGAGCACTCTGTCATAGGTTTAAGTACGTATTTTTTGTAGCTTGTCGTGTTGAGTGGGTAACACGCCTCGCATACCATTCGTGAGACCCGCGGATCTAATCCTGGTAAGTGAAGATCCACTCGGGTGGTTTTATCAATACAAATTGAACTGCGTTTTAATTGCAGTATTTACATCGTATACAAATTAGACTCCGATCTAGAGTGGTCTCCTACATGGGTCCTGTGTTAGCCTTTGACCGATGCAAGCGGAATGCGTGGCTGAGTATCGTTGTCCTGACATAGGCGTCCTTATTCCTATTGAATAGAGCACTCTTTCATAGTTTAAAGTCACGGTATTTTTTATGCTTTTCGTGTGAGTGGTAACACGCTCGGCATACCATTCCTGAGGACCCGGGATCTAATCCTGGTAAGTGAAGATTCACTCAAGGAGTATTTTTAATACAAATTAACTGCGGTTTAATTGCAGTATATTACATCTATACAAATTATACTCCGATCTAGATTGGTCTCCCATGGGTCCCGTGTTACCTTTGACCCGAGTGCAAGCGGGAGATGCGTTGCTGAGGTATCTGTCCTGCACATAGCGGGTCCTATTTCCTATTGAAAGGAGCACTCCTTTCAGTAGGGTTAAGTCACGGGTATCTTTAGGCTTGGTCGTGGGTGAGGTTGTAACACCGCCGGGCAACCTTCTGAGACCCGGATCTAATCCTGGGCAAGTTTGAAGATGTACTCAAACTACTCTCCATCGGCTGGCTCGGGCGTTTAATTGCCATATTACATCGATATATATATACTATATACTCTATATATATATATATATATATATATATTTATATATATTGTCAAGAAGAATATTTGGGTTTAGAATATCTTTCAAGTACTGCATTGTCGTTTCTTATCACAAAGTTTTTCCATGTTTTCAAAACAATGTTTATATTTTATATGTTTAAATACGACGGTAGGGTTGAACATACCTCGTAATGATAAATCGGTTCATTCAAATACCTCAATTGATATGAAATAGAAACCAGTATATTTTGATTCGGTTACTTTGGCTTGCATTTAACTACCCTTTATATTCTTTAACTACCTCAAGAATTGTGTGATAAAGTAAAATCTTTATGTGTTGCATAGTTGTTTTCTTTTGAAAAATCCTCTAGACATTATTAAATATTAATTATCATTATTAAAAATTATATATAAAATATATTATATATATATATAATATATATATATTATATATATATACTATATATATTCTTTTTTCTTTCTTTTCACCCTTTCCTCTAGACCTACACCCTCTTCTTTCATCGCATCGAAAGAAAAGCGAGTAGGAGAACATACAAACGTCGAAAAAGAAAGCCCAGCCCCCATTAATTAGTGAACTCGTCACAGACAGAAAAATCACCCTAGAGCATCATGGACCGCAACGGACCCTCACTATGGTAAATCGTTCAAGTAAGGTTCATCCCCTGGCCCAGGTGCTCCACAACCATGCCCCCATACAAAACCCCCCATTCTCTCCTATCATGCAACCTTGTATTCCGGCCTTGCCAACTCACATCTCTCTTCAGACATCGCTTCACCGACTCAATCCACTTCCTCTTCGGTACCCAGCCAGTCGCGGTTCCCAACACACTCTCACTATACATCCGCTTAACCAACGGCCTCTGTCATTCATCCTTTCACAGACCAAACCATAAACATACTTTTCATTATTCTTAACTAGAGTTAAATCACACCACACAACTCTCTATACGTTCATTCCTCACTTTATTAATTCTTTCACACCTAGCATCCCAAGATGTTCATCTGAACACATTAACTTTAGATCTTATACCTCTTATTCCAACCATAGTCTCACTACCAACATTAATAACCAAGGTAACAACATACCCTCATGTAAGACTCTACGCACTCAAGACTTTCCCTTTACATTCACAACGATTTAATTGCACCAGAACCTTCCTGCCATCACAACTTCCTACTACACTCGGCATCATTCGTTCCCTTCTCATTCCAACACATACCCTAAATATTTAAATCAGACCACTTGCTCCAGTTCTCACCATCTAACATAACTCACACTGAGGACTTCCTCACTCACAACCATAACCTTACTTCTATCTACGTTTTACTTCAAACCCCTCCCTTTTACCTTACCCTTGCCAAATTCAATCTACCAATCCTCTCAAAATCTTCTTCAGGATTCCCACACAAAACCAATCATGTCACTCATTGGAACCGCAACTCCTCTCCATTTCTCATTCATTCTTAACACCATTCTCCTGCCATCCCACCTCGAATTCTTCATAACCCCATCCATTTACACATTGAATAACCAAGGAGATAACCCAACCCGTCTCACCGCTATTTTTTATATATATATACTAATATATAGTATAAATATATATATAAATATATATATACTATATATAATAATATATAATATATACGTTATATATATATACATATATATATATATATTAACTATAATATATAATTATATAATATGATGCCCGACCATGTATCGGTATCGTGGTATCGGTCGATTAAGTATCGTATCGCGGAAATTTGAGAGTAGTAGTATCGTATCTGGTAATAATTTGCCGATACCCCACACCATTTGCATCTTTAAATTGTTAATATTAATATATATAATATATAATATATATATATATATATAATATAAATATAATATATAATAAATTATATATATTATATAACTTATAACTATATATATATATACATATAGATATGATAATACTATACTATATATAATATATATATATATCACTGACCTTGCTACTATACAAATTGTGTTGGTAGTTAAAGTTTGAGCTTATCAACAACATTCGCGAAAAGCAAGATTTATAGAAGGGGTTTTTCAGCCCTTTGCCAAAATAAAGATAACTTAAAATAAATTTAATGACTCGACGACTTCGAGAACGCAACTTCACCTTTCTAGAAATTAAAGTTTCAAATTCTTCTTTCTTTATTTTTGCATTTAATACATATAATATATATATTTATAAATATATATATATATATATATTATATATATATAGTATAGTAATAATTATAATTATAAATATATATAGTATAATAATATCATATATCATATATATATATATATATATATTATAATAATATTATATAATATTATATATATATATATATATATATATAATCTGGTTGAAAACAGACAAAAGTTGCTAGTGCAGATTTTAAACACTTTATATTGTCCACTTCAAACAAACTAAATGTGTTAAAAAGTTAATTCTTCACGATTGTTTCATACCCCAACTTTACATGAATCTTTTTATTAAAAAACAAAAGTATATATATATAGCCAGATATACAGTATAGCTTAAAAATCCTTACATTCTTAATGCTAAACAACCTCCATAGTACAAAATCTCATAGAAAATTAGATTTTTGTTTACTGAAGGTATTTCGATTCGACAATGTTTGGTTTGTAGTATTGCACCATGTGAAAGTCATGGACAACCCGACCCTACTAGAAACAGCGGAACCATCTTTAACATTTCTTTCACATCGACCGAATGACCACGGATACTTTGTAGGAGAATTTGTTGATTACTAACCAAAATATCATCCCTAAATCATCAAGAAGGTGGGGGGTGATAGGAATACTCCCCCAGTCTATCAGTTCCAAGTAGGAAGTCTTTGAGATTGACGTTTAGCTGCCTTTTATTTCAAAGCAGCGAACTTGCACGATTCTGAGACAAATTTTCTTCTTGCTTAGAGAATTTGTTGACATAAATTTCTATGTTTCCAGCTTCATCGCAACACCACTAGCAACAAGTTATTCGATGACAAAAATAGGATTTGTTTAGGAGCATGGAGAAATGATATTCTGATCCTCAGGAGAAATTTTTTGATACTGTGATACCAAAGTGAAAATTCTTTTCACCATCTTGACAGAAGGGATGAGAGCGGATATAGAACCATATGGGGGCAAGAAGTATTACGAATCGTACAACCCTCAGATCATCAGTATGCGGATTCTGTTGAAACTTACAATCGAAGCAGTCTGTTATCTTTTAGTTAGCACCATTTCAGCTAAGCACCGGCTGTGCAGTTTTTCAAATACCGCATATTATATCTGCATTTTGTACCCTTGCTGAATTAATAAACAGATTTTAGTATAGTAAAACAGCTGGTCAGAACTTAGATCTTCTAACTGTTTTAGGAACATCAACTACAGAGCCTGAATTGGTTGAAAATTAATGATGGTTTGGTCTGAGGATCAAATGAAGCGTTTGCTTATAATCCTCATGTGACGATGGGCCAGGTGTATCTCCACAACAACACCTAAATAACTTCCTGAGTGGCAGTCATTAAAATGCAACATGCATATGAGCATTGAAGTGGTCTTTTAGATGTAACTCCAACAGTTGATTATTCCATTCTTGTTACCCGTGGAGTTCCATCGCAAATCACAGCTCTTAAAGTCTCTGTAATCTTGTTCGTTCAATAATAACCAGAATTTCATTAAATACATCTCGAAATCTTCCTGAGTTAGGACTACGTGATCGATGTAACATGCATCTGGAAATGACACTAGCACGTAATGTTCTTTTTTAACTTTTCTGCCTTATCTCAGTATCGACAAGTGTTTCATCTACTTTTCCATCGAAAAACCAATGCAGACATGACCTCTGTTGCAGCAAATGCTCCTCTTACTGTTTGTCTCTCCAGTATTTCTTTGCGTTGAATATACTTACTGCGATCAACAACGTTTTGTGGTGACAGAAGTCGAGGTCCTTTGAGCAGCATTAACTAGAGACATGCATCATCTATGTCACATTCGTCCTCTCTAATGCCTTTACACAAACTCATGGATACTGGTTTCTATTTGAGTACATCTTCCATCTCTGATTCTAAGGAAAATGATTCTTCTAGCACATCACTCCACTGCCTGATAATTCAACTGGACTTACACATTTTTGCGTATCTTTGTGTCTCCATCTTACTTTCAATGTCAACCGTTTCCTTTTCCCTTCCTGAAGTTTCATGTTTCTCTTCTTCACTTGTCTCACCTTCAAATGCTCTTGAAGTGGTGTGATCAAGCCAAAATTGCCATTCCAATACAGGATTTTCTTTTCATTGGGACATTGACATTGATTACAACTATATCACTTAATGAACCACTTGCACGCATGCTAATGTCGAAGAGACGAGAAAATATTTTATTTTATCTTGATATGTTAGAGAAGAAGTTCATTCCTTGAATATTCATCAAATCATTGCACATTCCACATTAGCTCTTCACTTTCAACTATAACACTTTCAAATCTATGTGGAATGCCGCTTTATTCGTATATGCCTTATACTGTCTTCTGCCACTAACTGCATAGATGATAACACTGCATTCATTTTTACTCACTTGATGGAAACTTGTAGGCTTCTAATAAATACTATCCTACCATGGAGCTGATTTTCGAACAATGTGGTTGTGGATAACCGAATATCGCATGCCTGTCTTTGCTGCACGAGCCATGATACGTCTTGCAATATAGAAATAAACACTGCACCCACAGGACTTATCTCAACGTCGAATATCTGGATCTGTGAAATGAGACAGAAATAGCTATCAATATAAAAATTAAAAAAACCAAAAATTTTAAAAACAAAGCATATAAAATCATAACTTAAAAAATAGTAAAAAACATGTCAAAACCCCTTTTAAAAAAACTTAAAGTTGGGCCCCCTATACATTAAGTAAAACTGCAAAAATGATTTCTGTTCCCACATCAGGAAGCAAGAATGCACCAATTTGACATGTTGTGTATCCCACCAAAATTCCAACCCCAGCTTAAATATATATATATATATATAATTATATATATAGTATATATATAATATATATATATAGATAATATATATAATATAACGTACTATATACTATATATATATTATATATATATTATATAATATATATATATAATATATTAATCCGCATGTGTCTGAAATTCCTCTATCCTATATTTGCTAATGCTAGGCTTTTCGTTTTGCATTTGTGTTTACGATTGTAAGAAATGCTCTGAGTTTCGCTCGTTTTTCAAGCTTACGCAAAAATGAAGATATGACTGACCAAACTTAAGGAATTTCCTAATTCTATAGAATTGTCATTTCTCATGCTTGCTGAATAACACGTTCTTATCGAAAAGCTGAAATAAAAAAAATGACGCTTTTGAACAGAATAGATGAAAATATTTTCATTCAAAAAATCAGCTTCTAATATCTAATTCTTCAAACTCGATAAATTCATCGCAATATGTGATACAATTTGTAAAAAATAAACCATTGTTATTTTTATTCTGTTTATCGAGGTTTATTACGGGTTCTCCACAACAGCTGATTCCAAATTTTTGTAAACACAAAATTAAACCTCGTAAGAAATCGTCGTAGTTGATGCACGAAACTCACTCAGCTCAATACAGCAATCATTATGCCAAAGAAGCATTTGATGTTAAGATGGTAACCTATTAAATGTTATACCATATAATGATCTCAAATATTTTAGTTCTTTATTCTGTAGAAGCATTTGAAGAATCGAATTCTTAAATAGATATAGGGTGCCATTGAGTCAGTGTATCTTTGACAAGCTAAAATTTCTGTTGAAGATGGAGATTATTCGAAAGGAAAATGCCCGCACCCCTTGTCTGGAGGCTCGCATTCTTTCTCTATTGGAAAGTTTGACCTACAATCGACAATTACATCGGCAATATATATTTGTAACGATTTGACCTCAAGTCATGGGATGCTTTCTTTATCTTAAAGAAATGCCAATTGAGTCGTTTGTTAAAAAGACTATAGAAAACTTGCATGTGAAAGGTTATGTTTAAAGATGTTCTTAATCTGAATGAAGATTCAATTGGAAAACAGCCGAACGACGGTCAATGTAGCAAGCCGAGCATAAACAAGGAAGTTTAGGAACATCATATGCTATAGTTTTAGAGCGATAAGTGTTATCGAGAACGAGTAACAAGTTTATCAAAAAAGTTAGAGGGATAAAGGCTAACTAGAAAATTTATGGAGAAAGCGATTTCTTCATGGAAAAAAAACTTTCCCAATCAGAACAAATAACAAAGCTTGTGTATGCGGGACCTTATAACTTTAAAGATTATTTAAAGAAATGAAATAAAGAAATTAGTCCCAAGTAAATTATTGCCTGCGATAAATAGAAGTAGCAGGCCCACTAATACTTTACTTTTGACTAATTTCTTTAGTTCTATCTCTTTAATCATAATTGTAAAATACGAAGCGCTTTACGTTATAGAATGAATTTAGTATCTCTCTTTTCTATTTAATTTGACCGTTTTCGTTTTTTGCATTTGTGCTAACGCTTAAATAAGAAATTCTCACCAGTTGACCTCGAATCGACCCCGATTTCGTGCTAGGCTTACTTTTATTTAAACATTGGAATCAGCTCTTTGATGGAGCACGTGCTTTGAATAAACAGAAAAAATACAAATGGTTTATACGATACCAATAATTGATCAACATATTTGCGATAGAGTTTATCCATATGGATGAAATTAGATTTAAAGTATTTTACCTTATGGAAACATTACATCAATTCAGACGTGTGGCCTACCACACCGCCATCTGAAATTCATAAGTAACGTGCTTAAATTCGGTTAGCAAGGGAATAGCAACTTTACGGAATTAAAGGAAATTCCTTACGTTGGTGAGCATTTCTTGCGATTTTCGCTAAGTTTGACAAAAAACAACGCAAAGTGAACATTTCTTACATTTCGTAAGCACAAATCGCAAAAACGAAATCTTTACATATATAATTTTTAAAACTATTTTATTTTTAATAAACGTGGATGAACTAAAATAGCGAACCACATTAAAACGATACGCGAGAAACACGTTGCTCGCGAGCTACGGCCTGGCACCCGCAGTGTGCGGAGACTACCTATGCTTTATTATATACTTTCGACATACCACTGAAATAATAATATATATATATATATATATAATATATATATATCACTAATATATATATATACTATATAGCCAATTTATAAAGATAAAATATACAAAACGTATCGGGTTATCGGCAAATTTTTTGTACTCACGGATATCTGGCATTTGAAAAAATAGTGAGTACTGCGATCGGTATCGGGACTATATAATTTTTATATGCTCGCAACAACATAAAATATAATAACACTTCTCTACGATCTTTATACCCTAAGTATATAAGGTATTGCATTATACTATATATATATATATATATATAATATACATCTAATATATATCTTATATATAAATTAAATCATATACTATATATAAAATATAAATATCAATATAATACAATATAATACGATATATAGTAGTATATATATACTATAAATATTATATATATATACTATACATATATAATTATATATATATATAACACTTCTGCCTGCCACCTTAAGTTTGAGGGCCACACTGCTTTCCAGGAAGCCGGGCGCGCTTCATAGGGGTGTTCCACATGTCGAAGAAAGAAGTGCTCATATAGCGAATCTTCCGAGGGCTCTACGCAGGGCACCTCAGAAGATCGTGCTTATTGTGTCTTGCGGCATTTGTACTATCTAGTCAAGTGGTGTAGTGACGTCTAGTTGAATCTTATTATATGCACGAGCCCGATTGGACGCTGAATCTCTCCGTAGCGAGGTCATTGGCCTCTTCTGGACACTTTCTCTCTAGCGGGAGATTTGCGGCTTTAGCAGTCATTGTTGGTATATGTTATAAATGGTGAATCCATACCTATGGGAAGGGGATGATGGAATTGATTTGTATGTTTTTAAAGAATTGATACGCTGGAAGAAGGCGGGTTGGAGAGAATTGGTGACTAAGATGGAGATGGAATACGTGTTATTACTGAGTAATGGAGTACCCCACCATTACCAAAGTATTGAGATTATGAGGACTGAGTTCATCTGTAGAGATGTGATTGACGTGTTGTGCAGGGATAATCTGATGGCTGTATTTGAGAAACTTTTAATATGGTGTATCGATTTGAATGTGAGAACCATGCTGGTGAGCTAGCTTTAGAGATGTTTATATATAGTGGTGACGTGTTGTTTTTCCTTGGGTCACTGAAATGTGTGAATGAGGGTCGGGAGGGGTGTTAGTTTGGTTGGGCGGATGAGGGATATGATGTGGTGAGATGTGGGAAAGCTTCGATGTGTGTGTCATAGGTAAAGGCCTAATATTGTATTGTTTTTATTAGGGAATGTGGTTTGTTGATACAAGTGTGATATACGAAGGTTTGTAAGCCCAAATAGGATGAGGGAATCTGTGACCGTCCCAGTTGGTTAAAAGTGTGGTATATTTAAGGGCCACACTGGAGCTTTAACCCATTTCTAATAGATTAAATATTCTTGGTTGTTGTGTACTAGTTTACGTCTGGGTTTGGAAAATCAAACTATGTCCATCGGCTGCAGTACATAATTAGTTGGGGATTGGTATAAATCTTGTGAAAGCTTTAACAATAAATGGAGAAGTAATGCGCCCTGTGGGGACGCCATTTGTAATTTGATGGACTGGAGAGTTTGTTGAGAAGACTCTAGCGAAACGGCTGTGAAGGAAAATTGGAGCAGCCATTCTTGTCATTATTTCTAGGGAGTGTGGAGATTCTTTGAATAAGGATGTGTTCGGGGACGGTACGAATCTTTATTTAGCTATGCGGCGAGTATAGATCCTATGGAAGGAGCATTGTTGAACCATTAATATGTGTGTGTGAGGGAGGTGCAGGCTAGTTGTGAATTGGACTTGCCTTTTGAACCTGTTGAAATATGAAAGAACTAATGGGTGGGAAATTGTTAGTTTTAATCACCAGCAGTCACTAATCGAGCAAAGCAGAGACAGAGTTGGCGCTAGGGAGGGATTAGGTCTTTTTGTTGAGTTCTGGAATTCATGAATGCTTGCTCAGATGGGGATATGTAGTTGAGCGCCATGATTGTAAGATTCTCTGATTAGAAATTTTTTCTCCAAGTGTTAAGTGTAGGTTTGGATATGAGTCTGGAACCTGTCAGCGTTGATTTTGAGGTCTTAATGCTCTCTATTGTCATCTTGTGTGAATGGGCGTAGAGGGTGGTTAATGGAGTTTTCTGAGTTGTTTTTTTTATTTCCTGTTATCGGGGTGGGTTGGTTTCGAGACGTTCGCATCACAACGAAAAATAGTAAACTTAAAGCTTTTGAAGGAGGGACTTAGTATAGTGAACTCTTTTTAGACGAATTATTGTTTAGTGTTTAATTCTTTAATTACTCTTCGAAATCTTTTAATATATAAGGGTTAGATGTTATGTTGTTACTTATTCTGGCAAAATTATGATCTATCATCCACTACGCTAGCGCCACGCGTAGGCCTACTATACAGTATATGCTGATGAAATGCTTGCTTCGGTTTAGCGATCTAGGCATATACGAGCTATAATGTAAAATGCTGACTCCTGGTCCGTGTACGCGTTGAGCTTTTCGAGGCACACGAGTGGTTGAGTTGGTTCATGATTTTCTGTTGCCTATGGTATACAGAGTTTGCTATTAATGATGTATATAACGTGAAGTAATGAGACTTTAGCGAACGTTGCTATCCGTGTGCGTTATTGAGTTCAATATGGGTTTCCCTATATGTATTAAAGCAGGCCAGTTGCTTTTTATAGTAGTGTATGTAGTAGTCTCTTTCTCTGGGGGGTTTGTATAAATTAGGCATCTAACAGTCTCGTTTTTGGGGTGATGACCATTTATTCTTTCCGGGGAAATTGGCACAAGAATTAACGCTGGGTAATAGGATGTAATCTTGGGAGGATACAGTGGGAGTTTTTGGAGTAAGAGTATTAGAGATCTAATTCGTTAACACTGATGTTCCTCAGGGTCAGAAGTTCATCTTCTTATACCATGCTGTTTGTGTGGACTTTGAAATCGCTCCGAGGAATGAGATTTGTATTGGTTAAAATGAAGTTAAGGGGGTTTGAGATTGTTTGGTGGGATTTGGAAGATGGGGTGAAGTAAGATATGAAGATGTTTATATGTCAGTCTTGTTTCAGAGGATGAGAGCAAATTTGGATTTTATCAGTGCTTCTGAAAACGAAAAATGACAGCTGACGGTTTTTATGAGTAATGATTTGTTATGGATCCAGGTTAAGAGGAGTTTGTGGGGTCGGAGGACGGAGTATCATGCTCACACCGCTAGAAACGGGAGTGGGGTCGACTTTAGGCGTAAGGAGCTTCTCATGATCTAGTGATCTTTATCATTTTTTTAATGAAAGGGGCTTAATTCGTATGCTTATATGTTAGGCCGTTAAAACTTAATCTCGCTGAATTATTAGAGTTTAGGTGGTTATTTATGGAGGGAGGATTTGATGATATTATGTTATTTGAGATATTACAAGTTGATAGGAGAAACCTGGTTATTTCGGAAGTTGGAAAGGGGAGTCAGTCAGTGAATCACAGTATTATATAGTATATATATAGTATTAGTATATATATATAGTATGTAGTCAATATATATATATACTATATATATTATTATAATATAGATACTATTAATATATATATAGTATATATATATATATTTATATATATATGTTATATATTATATATATATATATATATAAATATATATATACTATAAATACTATATGATATATATTATATATAATTATATATATATATATATATAATATATATATATATAATATAACTAAATTATATATATATAGTATATATATACCTATACTATTATATATATATATACTAACTATATAGATATATATAACAATATATATATACTATATAATAATAATATATAATATAATTATATATTATTAATATATATATATCATTAATATATTATATGGTCTATCCATGTTCTTCACGCGTACCGCTGATGGCCCGCCTCCACTAATTTTTGAAAACTCTTTATATTTTGCCCATGCTTTAATGTTAGTCCTGCAACCTCAAACCAACCTATTCCTTTATTGTAGATTTACTCTTTTGTACACAGGCTGAGCCAAAATGTATTGACCAGGTGAGCATAAATTTATCACTAATAGAGTGAAGCGATTTAATCATATCTCCATATGTAATTCCTCATTATCCAAATTCATAGAGAGTATTTGTAGGGATACTTAAGTACATCTTTAGCCTTTCTTGTACTGTTTACATTGCAAAATCAATTATTTCACCATGAAAAATGAGAATTCCGAAACATAATTGTTTAACAGCTATAAAACCATCCAACCAGTATAAGAACATCGTTTGCGCTAGTTTATTTACCGTATATTAGGGGTTCTATGCATTAATAGACACGATAATAATTTTAACGAAACATAAAATTTTTGTGCATGCATTAACCATACTATTCTTTTAAATATTTATACATTAATCATATATTTTTTCATTATGTTCTGTGTAATATGTAAATATCTGAATTTATAGCTGTCCTACCAAAAATCAATTTTCGGAAATCTGTAACTTAACTCAATACCCGACTCGGCTAACTGTCTAAAATCCTAAATTTTCATCACATATGATACTAGCTACATAGAATGTCCTTCACCTTGCCAAAGTGACCTTGATATGGTATTTGCTGGTCTTAAAATGACAGCCATTCAAAAATGCCAAAAAATTTTTTTAAGTCTTCTTATATAGTTATTATTATATAGTTGATCAAACTCAAGACAAAACATAGACAAATGAAATAGTGTGGCATATTGTATAATGAAAAACAATGTTAAAAAAAATTTCAATTTAAGGTAAATACATAATAATGTACACATTATATTACTGCTAAATGCAAACATTAACTCAATAACTTTTAAAAAGTTAATAGCTATAATATATAATTATATAGATATAGTAATAATAATATATTATTATTAACAGAGACTTATAATATTAAATAAGTAAATATATTATATAATCAATATTTAATTCATTATACTTACCACTACTAATACTATATTATTATAATAATACCCACCCTATATTTATTATTTTTGAAATTAGTACATAATATATATAATATATATATACAGTATATATATAAACATTATATTAAATATATCTACTTATATATTTATATAATATTACTCCATCAATATTTCTTCAATGGTTGAAAATTGGCAAATCTCAAAACATCACCATCTATATTTCTAAATTCAAAATCGAAAATTTTTGAAGAAAAAAAGAAAAACTTCTGAAAATGAATGCATAATCTTTGGCTGATTTTTGCAAGAACTACACTTATCTAGTCCAAGACGAAATATTCAAGGGTATCATTGGCACATGCCAAGCTACTTGCAGCCCATTCTTCTATTATTTTAGATATGAATAATGTAAATTAAGAATCACTCTCTTTTTGCTAATTAAGAAACTACTTAGAGCACAACACACAGTTGTTCACGTCTTCCAAACATATGTAGTAAAAATATGATTAAACATAATTTGCTAAAGTTGCTCAAATAGTATATTTTCAGATGGAAGTGCGGTAGCCAGTATAAGAATAAAAAAATTTATTAATTTTTGTTAACATGCCATCACCAAAAAGATTCCATTAAAAGTTCGAATGCAGTTCTTTGGCGATGTCATGTTTCACTGGAAAAATCGGATGGTTGGAGGAACAATCAAAAAGCGCCCTGAGTCCAGCAAAGTCACCACAAAGAAAACAAACACACAGCACCAAATTCTTAATATTGGAGCTAAAATATATTCATTCGCAAAGAGTAAATATATGCAGAATAACTTATTTCTCGTAAAAGAGAAGATTAAGAACAAATCACACCATATGACTGCGTCAATAATTAAAGAGCTTTTGAAAATTGTATAGAATTAAGTATCAAGAAATATATCAAAACATATATATCAACATTTATAAAAGCAGAAACCAACATTATTAGTGACTCTTGAAATCACACAAAAATGACGTAAAAAGCAACAGAACAAAAAGTAATTGCAATAGTATAGATGTAGAAATAACATGAAACATAGATGAGTAATACTATCAAAATGATGATGCGAGCGCACAAATAAGAGAGAAGTTCAACGAGAACGATGACTCCAACATACCTTACTAATAATTACCGCGACACCAGAACTCTCAATTAAATATATATATATAAGATAAAAAATGAAAACAATAATTTACGAAAACGTGAGTGAGAATGAAGAGATCGTAGAAGACAGAGAGAGATCTCACAAAAATCCACCACAACAAAGTCTCCACGAAGCAAAACTCTTATCCTGCAACACAATCAAACATCAAGCACAACCCACACCCCTCACTACTACTACCCCGTACCTCCACTCATACACCATATATTACATAATACATCTGACTCAATCTACCTCACACCCCTACTAACTATATATATAATATAACTAGCATATCTCTAATTAATACCTTATAATATACTCCCCCCCCATACTTACTATATACGCCCTATACATATATCAATAGTACTATAACCTATACTGCCCACAATTTTATCATTTCTGCACTTAAACGTTCTTTTCTCACTCAATCACACTTCTGACTATAATATATACTACTATATATACACTCACCCCCTTAATCACTATAAGACTTATTACTACAGTCTACTATACCTCACTAACATACCTATAACTATATATACTATATATATATATATAACTATATATATATGTATACTATATACACACTACTACGTCTACCTACTACTATATACTCCCTACCCCTCCAGCTACCTCATACCACTACCAATACACTACAACAAATCTTCACACGCTTCACTTTAGTTAACTTTTTCATCTCCTACAGCTAGACTCCATACACTCGGCTAATGCCTCTCCTTATCAGTACACCCTTAAAATAAATTTATTTTAACATACTGTTTCACTTCCCTTATGCACACCTATCTTCATTTCTAGTACTTGTTCTGAACGTAGAGAGCCTTAACGTATACATAAATAGCTAATACAATACATCTTAAAAAATTTTTTCTGCTCATCTCTGCACATGCTCCATCTCAAACAAAGCAGCATTACCAAAGTCAATATTAGCCACGACCGTGATACGAACTCTTCGGTAGTGACGTATAATTGAAAAATTCACACTCTTTAGCACATACTCCATCAGAGATATTAGGTCAAGTACCGATTCGAAAATAGATTTTTGGACACCTCTGTATAATATTTCTTATAAAAATATCTAACCACTCAAATAAGATCTTAACTTAACCCCATACTTAGTACTGTTCATCACACAAAAATTTATATCTAAATTAAAATTATTTTCTATATATATACACGAAAATGAAATTCATCAATAACTACACCAATAGTGCGAGTGCGAGTCATGCTGAATATATATCCACACACAAAAAGAAGCACAACTCTACCTTAAAGTATCCCTAAACAATCACTCTATGAAATTGGTATTAAGGAATACAATCTCTATGGAATCATGAACTTCCAAAAATCCTGACCTCTATTAAGTGAAAAATTTTGCTTACACCCTGCTCACACACTCACCCCTGTCTCACAACAGAAGTCACAACTCCAACTCAACAACGCACAATGTCCTTCCTGAACACACCTCCAGCACAACCATCAACACACTCCAACAACTATACAAATTTTCAAACCAACATATCGACGCACGCGCACCCATAACGACCGTCACGAAAACATCTGCACCCTCAGAACACACACCCCCTAACTATACCACACACCTCTATATATCCACTCCTCATATACCCCACCAATATACCTACCTAACACACTCACCCCAACACTATATCACCTCCTCATTACCCCCTCTATAACGTATAGTATATCCTCTATAACTATTACGATATCTCACTTACACTAAATACCACATAATAGATACTACTATATATCCAACATACACTCACATATACCTACCTATACTTACTACACTCATCCATATCCATATATAGATCAATACGATAACTATCATACTATAATCAATTATATATATAATATCCAAATATCACTACTCACTCATATATATTCATAGCGAAAATGCCCCACTATATATATAGATATATTATTATCTATATATATATAATATTAGTACTCTACTATACTCTACATATATAGATCTATAATACAAGTATCATAGACATATACTCATACTCCCACTATATATATATAATATATACTAATATATATATATAGATATAATATATATATATATACGATACACTATCATGTGCCAGAACTAAAAATCTTGCCAATACATAAAAACTCTCATTGATGCCTATTTGCTAATTACCGAATACTTGTCCTATTTAATTTGTGTTATAGTAAATTTTTATGTATTAAAAAACACCACCTATTTATTTATATTTTAGAAACACCTATTATTTCATATTTTAGAAATTAAAGAAAATATAAATGATTTACTAAGAACACCAGATATTAAACAAATTTTAGAACTAAGCAATATTCAATTACGCACAATAAAAATATATTTCCATTCTTCTATCCATATTTTTACACAGTATGTAGTAAGTATTTACAAACCTATAAATAATGAAAAGTACTATCCACACTATGACTATGAAGAAGTACTAGTACACTTAATCATAAACGTGATAGTATCATATTCGTATCAGCAACAAACATGTTTTTAATCACCAAAATCACCTCCAAGATAAATTAATTCTCACACCAAATAAATTTAATATTTCTATAGTTGTAATAATTCTCTAACATCATTCGCGCTTGCCTATTCAAGATCCCGGAAATAGCGTATCGCGGTTTATATATAGTTACCGATCTTCCAGAATATCTCCATCTAAAAAGAAAACTCAAAAAATTAGTTTATTGTGAGGATGCGATAAACATTGGTACTTGCCCCCATTCTTTTTTTTTTTTTTTTTTTTTTTTTTTTTTTTTAGTTTCTTCTTTGGTATGTATACTAAGGAACTGAACAGTAGATCACAATATTACCAAATACCCTGTGAAGGGACCTAATAGCAGATACCCAGAAAAAGGGCCTAATACCGAGAGAGGTTGTGGCAGCATGCCCTAAATATATAGTATTGAGTGTCTTCTTTATCTGACCTTTTTTCCCAAGATGGATAAGGTGACGCTACAGCATAAGAAAAGAAAACAGTAGAGTAATATGACAAATGTCGAAAAAGAAATCCCAGCCTTACCGTCCCCCTCATGTACCATTAAGTAGTTCGAAAACTCGTCACAGATCAGAAAATTCCACCCTAGCTGCATGGACGCGACAGACCCTTCGACTATGGTAAATCGATTAAATGCAAGGTTCAAACCTTGGCCCAGGTGGGCCACAACCATGCCCCATACAAAATCCCGCCACTTCTCTCCTTTCATGCACCTTTATTCTCCGCCCAAAGCTCGCAATTCTCTCCTTCAGACATTCGTTCACGACTCAATCCACTTTCTCTTCCGTCTTCTCCATCCGATCGTTCCCTGAACACTCATCTCCACTATAACACCGTCTTAACCAACATCATTCATCTTTCCACATGACCAAAAACCATCCTCAACACTCTTTCATTTATTCTCTCGTTTACCCCTTTCTTCACACCACAGAACTCTCTAATAATTCATTCCTCATTTAAATTCTTCTCACACTAGCATGCCCAAGATTGCCATCTGAAACACACATTGAACTCTAGCATCCATACTCTACTTCCAGACCATAGGTCCTCACTACCATACAATAACACATTCCCGTCAACATAACTCGATCTGATTCGTTAATATTCTATACCAAGACTTGTTCCTTTACATTCACTATATACGATGTACTCTCAGCAACTTCCTGCCTATTCTACAACTTTCTTACTACACTCTCTCATCATCATTCCTCTATCTCTCTCTGTTATCTTT
>JABUQX010101963.1:0-13051 GCA_015478945.1 Trachelipus rathkii | reverse complement strand
TACACACATTCACTATGACACTTATACACACTTACACTCACCATAGACACTTACATTTACCCATAGACACCCTAATCACCGTAAGAAGTTATCTAGGATGTTCTATTAGTGTTTCTAGAGTATTAGAGGAGTGCCAAGGGATGCCTGTGTGAGTTGGCCATGGTGAGTGCCAAGTGAGGTCAATGAGATGCCAATGAGTGCAAGTGAAGTGCCACTGAGTGCCAAGTGAATGCCAATATGCCAAGTGAGTGCCACATAGGGCCAACTGAGTGCCACTTTCAAGCCTTTTCTAACCTCCCCTGAGCCTAGAATAGCCCGTAATATGTGTCTACCTAGGTAATAAGTATATGAGGAATCGGATTTGGTGTTATAGTACAATCTGCTAGAATGCCTTCCTACTTATGAGTTAGTATTTTATTAAGCATTATAAGCACTTACATCGCCATAGACACTTACATAAACCATAACACTTACACTCACACGCAACAGGTTACACTTACACTTACACTCACACACTCGAAACTCAATTTTGTTGCCTCATCTTTGATGACTTTCATCTTTGAGAAGTCAATCTTTGATACCACCTATATTGATATTCATCTTTGATGACTCATCCTTGATGACGTCATCATAAGCTGCCCACCAGGCCGCAGCATGATCACACCGCGCGAAGGCCCACAGACCCGCACCCGCAGGACCGTGCCAAGCGTTCCGCCAGCATGCTGCCCGTAATGCGCATAACACCCGCGCCCTGCCCGCGCGTGCGCCCCAGGCGCAAGATTCCGACACGATTGAAAAATTATATATATATATATATATATTATATATATATATATATATATATATAGTATATAATATATATATATATTATTATATATATATAATATATAGTATAATTAATAATATATATATATAATTAGATATATATATGTATATATATATATATATAGTATATATATATATATATATATATATTATATATATATACTAAATATATAGTATATATGAATATTATATATATATACATATTATATATATATGAGTCTTTCATTTTTATTTCATACTTAAACATTTTTATTAAAAAACATTTTTCATGGACCCTAAAAACTGTAACTCATCACAGACATCTTTTATATTTTACTAAATTTTTTTAATTATAAATTTTAATTTTTATAAGAAGAAAAAACCAGAGTGTCTGATATATAAATATTTTATTTTTAAAATACGAAATTTATTAAAAAACACTAACATTACATACCTTAAAGCAGTAAATCAGTAAATCAATAAAGAGGTGTTTTTTACTAACCTAAGGGATTAGTTTGCTTTTGTTTTACTGCTTTACTGCTTTAACTCATATGTTTTTACTGCTTTAAACTCACATATTTATTAAAATTGCATACCTTAAAGCAGTAAATCAGTAATCAATAGAGGTTGTTTACATGCAACCAAGGGTAGTATACTTTTGTTTTAACTGCGTTTTACTGCTTTAACTCATGTTTTACTGCTTTAACTTATATGTTTTACTGCTTTAACTCACCATTATTTATTAAAATTACAACCTTAAAGCGAGTAAATCAAAATCAAATAAAACGGTTACATAGCAACAAGGTTAGTATTGCTTTTGTTTACTGCTTTACTGCTTTAACTCATGTTTTTACTGCTTTAAACTCATATGTTTTACTGCTTTACTCATATATTTATTAACATACATACCTTAAGCAGTTAAATTCCAGTAAAATCAAAGAGGTGTTACATAGCAACAAGGGGGATAGTATGCTTTTGTTTTGCTGCTTTACTGCTTTAACTCATGTTTTTACTGCTTAACTCATGTTTTTACTGCTTTACTCATATGTTTTACTGCTTAACTCATATGTTTTACTGCTTAAACTCATATATTTATTAACATTCATGTTTTTTATTTTGTTTTAATACTTTTTTATTTATTTTATTATTATTTTATTTATTTTATTATTATTTTTATTTATTTTTATTATTTTATTTTTATTTTTATTATTATACTTAGTGTTATTTACTTCATTCCTATTGTTATTATTTTAGAAACACACACACACACCACACACACACACACACACTTACACTTATACACACATTCACTATGACACTTATACACACATTCACTATGACACTTAAAATTTACCCATAGACACTTACCTTTACACTTATACACACACACATCCACTTACACTTATACACACATTCCACTATGACACTTATACACACATTCACCATGACACTTACATTTACCACACACACACTTACATTTTACACTTACACACACACATACACACACACACACAGATTTACTTACACTCACACACAGATTTACTTACACCCGCAGATTTACTTACACTCACACAGATTTACTTACACTCACACACAGATTTACTTACACTCACACAGATTTACTTACACTCACACACAGATTTACTTACACACACAGATTTACTTACACACACAGATTTACTTACACACACAGATTTACTTTCACTCACACACAGATTTACTGACACACACACACACACACACAACCCACACACACGCACACTCACTTACACATATAACGTTTAATTATTAAAACATTTATGTTTTAATTAAACACGTACATTATATTACTCATTTCAAATATAACTAAAATTATTTCAAGTTTCTTAAAACTTCTATAATAAATCAATCATTATCTTTGAACAAAGAATTTATTATTAACTGTTAATACTTTTTGTTTATAAATTTTATAACTATCAAGTTTTAAAATAACTTTTACTAAAATTTTATGAAATTTTATTAAAAACATATATTTTACGTACCTTAAAGCAATCAATCAGATAAATCAGGTAAGTCAGCCCCTACACCCCTCTACACAAGCTATGCCCGTTTGCTATTGACCTTACTGCTTTACATCACTTTCAGCCCATGTATAAGTATAAAAATAACAAAAATAAGTTCATCTCTGCTTACACAACATGTATTTTATTAAAATCTTTCTAAGTCCTTATTTAAAAATAACAATTATTCACTTACATTATATTATTCGTTCGATGCTTAACTTAAAATATTCAAAGTTTTTAAATTAATTCGAAATTTTCTTTTATTATTATATTATTATTATTTATTATCTATGTACATGACAATCCATCACGAGAAACACAACAACCCGCACTCCTTACAAATACGAAACTGACCTCTCTCTGTTAAATGTGTTGAAATAACTACTTTAGGCTAAATTAGGAGTAATCCTTGTGTCAGCCGGGGCGATTTAGGCCTAATTCCAGGTCCAAATATATTCAAACTGACTTTTTTCTGTAAAATGTGTGCAATAACTACGTTAGGCCTAAATTTAGGCATAAATTTGATAAGCCTTTTTTATCCATGCTGATTTAAGCTAATACCAGTCAAAAGTAATTCCAGTATAGACAAGAATTCATTGTTATTATTATATTTTTATTAAATATATTTCAAACTGAAACATGCTGGATCGGTAAATTCCTTTAAGCAGTAAGAAAAAATTGTTTTCCTACTTGTGATTGGTCGAGTTAATTCTTAGCTCTATATGGACCTCGTATGTGATGCGAGAATTATTTTATCGTTCTTTTGAAAATTAACTTTGTTCTTTAAAATTGTATTTGAGCAGGTGTGGTTTTATTATCTTTTAACCCAACTCATTTTAAAATCATAGTCATTTAGCTGTTAAGCGGTGCACAGTTATCTGAATTGTATTAAAAGTGTTTTATTTTTACTAAGTGTATATCAATATATAATAAATACTTACATTGAGGAATAATTAATTAATTTTCACTAGAATAGATAATAATTAATTCATAGATTTATAGTAGATCACGTGAAGCAAAACGCCAAGAGCGCCCGCAAGCGCGACCCGGTGCGAAACGACGCATGAACCAGCCGGCGTAATATTACTACGCCGTCGCGAAAATATAGCGCGTTGTATTTCAAAGTGGTGGCATACATCCTAGAGGTTGATATCTTTTGGACACCGTCCATTCAGAATTATAATATTAGTTTGTTACTTTATTCAAGTATATTACGAACTTATTAAATGTTTCAAGCGCATTAGTTATTTATAAAGTCCTGTATATCAGTGTTTATTACAAACCAAGAAGATTTCTCGATTGGTGGCGAATGCATACAACAGCTTATATAGAAGAGGTATGAACTTACATACTTCGATGTAATTTTGAAGGTATAATGATATGATACCAATACTGGAAATCCATAAAAGAGAAATTACGGTTGTACAATGAGGGGAAAGTTTATCATGCATGGACACACATTGTGTATTTTAATTAATTAATATAGTATTATGTAAAATATTTTAGAATAAACAACTTTTTTCATAACTTAATACATAGAGAAGATTAAAACCGTAAAAAACATACCTTGAAAAGGGAGGAATGGGATAACTTCTATACATTAAAACTCTACGTCGTATATAGGTGTAACTTTAAAGCATATAAAACTTGTTTTACAATCCTTAAAGTATAAGATCTTAAAGGCATACCACAAAGAGGAACATGGCCTACGTCACAGCCTGTGTATTGGTTTTCTATTTCCATCAAGGAATTATAACTTTAGGATAAATAAAACAAACTGTTTTCTACAAAAACAAAATGTTTTTCAAGAAACTTTACCAGAAATTTACATTTTCTATAAAATAAAATTAAAATGTGAAGTAAGAAATAAAATGAACGATTCATAATATAGGAAACGTTATATTTGAAACAAAATGATGTAATGAAAGTTTACAACGGCGTATCAAAAAGAAAATATTTTCGCGGACGGCGTAGTAATATTACGCCGGCTGGTTCATGCGTCGGTTCCGCACGGGTCGCGCTTGCGGCGCTCTTGCGTTTTGCTTCACGTGATCTACTATAAATCTAGGGAATTAATTATTATCTATTCTAGTGAAATTAATAATTATCCCTCAATGTGTATTCATTATAAATATGATATACACTTAGTAAAAATAAAAACACTTTTAATACAAATCAGATTAACTTGTGCACCGCTAAACAGCTAAAATGACTATGATTTTAAAATGAGTTGGGTCTAAAAGATAATAAACCACACCTGCTCAAATACAAGTTTAAAGAACAAAGTTTAATTTTCAAAAGACGATAAAAAAATTCTCGACCAATCACATACGAGTCATATAGAGATAAGGATTACCCCGACCAGTCACAAGTAAGGAAAACATTTCCTTCTTAACCTGCTTAAAGGATCTTACCCATCCAGCATGTTTCAGTTTGGAAATATATTATAAAAATAATAATAATAACAATGATTCTGTCTATAACTGGAATTACTTTACCTGGTATTTAGCTTAATTCAGCATGGATACAAAGGCTATCCTAAATTTATGCAAATTAGGCTAACCGTAGTTAATTGACCACATTTACAGAAAAAAAGTCAGTTGTAAATAATATTTGGACTTGGAATTAGCCTAAATCGCCCGGGCTACAAAAAGGATTATCCTTAAATTTAGGCCTAAAGTAGTTATTCAACACATTTTACAGAGAGAGGTCAGTTTCGTATCTGTAAGGAGTGCGGTTGTTGTGTTTTCTCGTGATGGATTGTCAATGTACATAGATAATAATAATAATAATAATAATAATAAAGAAAATCCGAATTATTTAAAAAACTTGAAATATTTTAGTTAACATCGAACGAATAATATAAATGTAAGTGTATAATTGTTATTTTTATTTTTAAATAAGAACTTAGAAAGATTTTAATATAAAATACATGTTATGTTACAGAGAAGAACCTTATTTGTTATCTTTATACTTATTACATGGCTAAAGATGTGTAAAGCAGTAAGTCAATAGAACAAAACGTCGCATAGCTTGATGTAGAGGTGCTAGGGCTGACCTTATGATTTTTTGCTTTAAGGTACGTAAAATATATGTTTTAATAAAATTTTATCATAAAATTTAGTAAAAGTTATTTTTAAAACTTGATAATAAAATTATAAAACAAAAAGTATTAACAGTTAATAAAATAATTCTTTGTTCAAAGATAATATGATTATTGTAAGAAGTTTAAGAACAGAAACTTGAAATAATTGTTATTATATCTTGAAATGAGTTAATATTTAAATGTACGTGTTTAAATTAAAACATAAAAATGTTTTAAATTAGAAATTATACGTTATATGGTAATGAGTGTGCGTGTGTTGGTGTGTGTGTGTGTAAGTAAATCTGTGTGGATCTGTAAGTAAAATCTGTGTGTGTTAAGTGAAATCTGTCGAGTATGTGTGTAAGTAAAATCTTGTGGAGTTGTAAGTAAATCTGTGTGAGTATAAGTAAATCTGTGTTAGTGTAAGTAAATCTGTGTTGAGTACAGTAAAACTGCGTGTGTAAGTAAATCTGCGTGTTGAGTGTAAGTAAATCTGTGTCGTGAGTGTGTGTGTGTATGTAAGTGTAAATGTAAGTGTCTATGGTAAATGTAAGTGTCATAGGGAATGTAAATTTAAGTGTCATAGTGAATGTGTCGTATAAGTGTTAAGTTGTGTTCGCACCGTGTGTATGTGTAATGTAAAGTGTCTATGTGGTAATTGTAAGTGTCATAAGTGAATGTGTGTATAAGGTCATAGTAAATGTGTGTATAAGTAAGTGTGTGTGTATGTGTGTGTTGTGTGTGTGTGTAATAGCATGAAGTAAATAACACTAAGTATCGAATAATAAAAATAAAATAAAATAAATTACTACATATTACGAACAATAATAAAAATATATAAAAAATCATGATACAATAAATAAAAAGTAGTAAAAACAAAATAAAACAAAAAAAATAATTAAAAACATATGATTTAACCACTAAAACATATGATGTAAAGCAGTAAAAATAATGAGTTAAAGCAGTAAAAAACGAGTAAAGCAGTAAAACATGAGTAAAGCAGTAAAGCAGTTAAAAAAAAAAGCATACTAATCCCCCTTGGTTGTAGGTCACCACCTACTATTGATTTACTGAAATTTTACTGCTTTAAGATGTAATGTTAAGAAATATATGAGTTAAAGCAGTAAAAAACATATAGTTAAAGCAAGGTAAAAAATGATGTTAAAGCAGTTTTAAAAGCAGCTTTAAACAACAAAAGCATACTAACCCTGTTGCTATGTAACACTCTATTGATTTACTGATTTGCTTTAAGGTATGCAATTTTAATAAATATGTTGAGTTAAAGCAGTAAAACAAGAGTTAAAACAGTAAAGCATGAGTTAAACCAGTAAAGCAGTAAAACAAAAGTTAAAGCACCCTTTTTGCTATGTAACACCTCTATTTGATTTATTGATTTACTGCTTAACGTATGTTAATTTTAAATAAATATGTGATTAAAGCAGTAAACTAAAACATATGAGTCTTTTTAAAGCAGTTAAAACAGGAGTTAAACCAGTGAGATGAAAAACGAAAGGCAAACTAAGGGCTAAGGCCTCACGTAACACTGCTAAGTGCTATATGAATTTCTGCTTTAAAGTATGTAATGTTAATGTTTTAATAAAATAATAAATTGTAGTATAATAAAATGTTTATATATCAGACACTCTGGTTTTTTTCTTCTTACATACAATTTTTAATCAATTATTTTCAGATGAAAACGTGGAAAGTTAAATATAAGGGAAGTCAATGATGCGTGACATCTTATCATTTTTAAATGAAAAGTGCATTTAAGAAAAATTAAAGTATGAAATAAAAATGAATGACTCATAGTATATATAATATATATTATATATATATATATTATATATATATATAGATAATAATATATATATAATATATAGTATATATATTATATATTATTATATATATATATATATATATATATATATATATATATATATATATTTTTTTTTGTCCAATCTGCGAAATATGCGCCTGCGGGCTGCACGCGCGGGCGGGACGCGGGTATATTCGCCTGCGGCACATGCGGCGGCGGTACGTTCGGGACGCACCTGCGGGTTGCGGTGCGTGTCTTGCGGCGGTGGATTCATGCTGCGGCCTGGTGGCAAGCTTTATGATGTAGAGTGACAAAAGATTTGAGTCATCAAAAGATGAATCCATCAATATAGGTCGGTATCAAGATGACTTCATCAAAGATGAGTCATCAAAAGCTGAGGCATAAAATTGAGGTTCGAGTGTGTGAGTGTAAGTGTAAGTGTACCTGTGCGTGTGAGTGTAAGTGTATAGGTTTGAATGTTAAGTGTCTATGGCGAGTGTAAGTGCTTATAACGTTATTTATAAAAATTACTAACTTCATAGTAGGAAGCATGTCTAGCAGATTGTAATATACGCCAATCGATTCCTCATTACCTTATTACCTAGGGGAAGACACCCATATTAGGCTATTCTAGGCTCTGGAGGGCTAGAAAGCTTGAAAAAAAGTGCACTCCAGTTGCACTATGTGGCCACTCACTTGGACTATGTGGCCACTCACTTACGCACTCATTGCACTCACTTGCACTCACCTGCACTTCATCTAATTTACTCTAGAACACTATAGAACAATCCCTAGATACTTCTTACGTGATTAGGGTGTCTATGGGTAAATGTAAATGTCTATGGGTGAGTGTAAGTGGTATAACTTATCATAGTGAATGTGTTGTTTAAGTGTATAGTGTCTATGTGGGTTATAATGACATATGTGTATAAGGTCATAGTGTAAGTAATCTGTGTCTGTTGTAAGTATAATCTGTTGTGTGTGTCTGTAAAGTAAATTCTGTTTGTGGTGTGTAAGTAAATCTGTTGTGTGTGTGTGTGTGTAAGTAAATCTGTGTGTGTGTGTGTAAGTAAATCTGTGTTTGAGTGTAAAGTAAATCTGTGTGTTTGTGTGTGTGTGTGTGTGTGTGTAGTGTGCGCGTTGCGCGTGTGTAGATGACGAAATATCAAAAAAATAGTGCTAAGCCCGGAAAGGTAGGCCAAAAATTAAGGGTGGGCAAAGAATTGACCCATGGAAGACAACAGCGTTGCGTCGAAAAATTAGGGTTGTCAAAAAAATTAGGTTCGGCCAAAAATTAGGGTTCTCAAAAATAGGGTTCTTTTTTATTTTTTCCAAAAAAAAACAAAAAAATTTTAGGGTTGTTCAAAAAATTAGGTTCGCCCAAATTAGGGTTCTCAAAAATAGGGTTTCAAAAAATTAGGTTCTCAAAAAATTAGGGTGAAAAAATGAGGGTTCTCAAAAAATAGGGTCTCAAAAATTAGGGTTCTCAAAAAAGCTGTGGGATAAAAATAGTGGTTCTCAAAAAATGTTGGGCTCTCAAAATTAGGGTTTCTCAAAAAAAATAGGGTTTCTCAAAAAATAGTTCTCAAAAAATAGGTTCTTCAAAAAAATTAGGTTCTCAAAAAATTAGGGGGGACCACGTACAACGGTTGCTTTGCGCACCGTTTGGCGCAACTTTCGAAGGAAGTTTGCAAAAAATTAGGGGTTCTAAAAAAATTTGGGTTCTCAAAAAAAATTGAGTCTCAAAAAAATTTGGTTCTCAAAAATTTGGGTTCTCAAAAAAATCAGGTTGCCCTACGACGTAATGGCCAGAAAGCAAAGGGGAAAAGATCAACCCTGTTAAAAATTCGGAGCTCGAAAAAGCAAAGGTTAAAAGGTAAAAAGGGGAGGAAGCTTACTGGTTTTGCAATTATAAGCCCCCATACACTTCAACGATGCCATGGGGATTAGAGCCAGTTATAAAATATAAACCGAAGAGCCAGCAAGCTTGCGCTCTCTTCGGATAAATAAATTGTAAGGTTATCAAAGGACCCATTTAAATAATAATGATATTGTAGGAATTAAATATTTCTTTTTGAAAAAAGTTAAAACACTTAAATTTGTGTCTTGTAAAATAATCATTAGAAGTAATTAATCAAGCAAAAACTCTGAATCCTTCGCTTGTCCAAAGCTATTTATATTATTCTTTTTGCTTGTCAGCGATCTCTTAAATAGGGCCAATTAATCATTATAGAGATCATTCTTTGTACATATATATATATATATATTATAGTATATATCTATATATATATATATATATATATATATATATATATATATATATATATATATATAATATATAATATGGTATGAGATAGAGATATAATATAGCCAGCTAAGTTATTTATTTTATATACATAGACAAGAGTATTGTAGGTAATATATCATAATGTATATATTATAAGTATATATAAACATATATATATATATATATATATATGTGTGTGTGTGTGTGTGATGTGTGTGTGTGTGTGCTGTGTTGCGTGTGTGATGTGTGAGTATAAAGTAAATGTATTGTATGAGGTTGTGCGAAATACAGTATATACAAATTTTGAATTTTTCGAGAGAACAATCAAAAGATGTCGGTATTTCAATTGGATTCGGTTAATCTTATAAAGTTTTACTTTTCTCTTTTCTTGAAAGGAACAAAAAAAGAAATTGGTCTTCAAAACCAATCATAGAAATCAACACTTGTTTTCGTTCTTCTTTGTTTTTTTTTTTTTTTTTTTTTTTTTTTGGCGTGTGCGCTTTTTTTCTTTTTAAATGTGATTTTATTTGGTCCTCTTTTACTGGTAGATACTTGTTGTTGTTGTTGTTGTTGTTGTTGTTGTTGTTGTTGTTGTTAAGCTGTTGTTGTTGTTGTTGTTGTTGTTGTTGTTGTTGTTGTTGTTGTTGTTGTTGTTGTTGTTGTTGTTGTTGTTGCCTTTCTGCCCTTCTTCTTGCTTCCTTCTCATTGCTCTTCTTCTTCCTGATCTTCTACTTATTGGTCTTCTACTTACTCTTCTACATTTTACTTTTCTTTTTCTTTTTCTTCTCTGCTCTTCTCACATTTTTTTTCCAAACTGTTTTGAGCAGAGGCTTTTTATTTTAAATGTTTTGCACGTATTTCCTTTGTTCTTGGATAGTATTACTCACTAACTTTCTTTACGTTCTATTTTAAATTTTCAATAGCGAGAGGAATACGTATATATATATATATATATACATGCTATTATTATGTTATTATAAAGAAAGAAGAGGCAATAGGGTATATATATATATATATATATATATATATATATTATATATTATTATTATTATATATTATATATATATATTTTATTATTAAATGCCTAGTATTCGAGCTTTATACGTGTATTATTATGTAGTGTGCGTGATGACATGTGTACCATACGCGCATTGTGCGCTTTTGTAAGGGCTTAAATTCATGTCCTCCTTGTGCGTCAATAAAAGTTCGCTATAATATTGCTATGCCGATATTAAGGCTGCTAAAACTGTTAAAAAGCTTTCAAATTGACCAATGAGAACGGTGAATTTGAATATGACTAGCGATCGATGCCATCCTTGGAAGGCACCAGCTTCTAGTCGAGATTCTGTTGTGTTCCTCAGTGAAGAGAGGTTGGCATTTGTTATTCATTGTTTTCAAGTTATTCTTTAATTGATTATTTTTCAATTTTGAGACATTAGCTAAAGTATTTACTTTTATTGCCCCATTTTCATTGAACAATAACTTTCATTTAATATTTCATGTAAAATAAGAAATAAAGCAATACCACTTATCAATACCCCAAGTCAAAAATCAAGTAGCTTGAGTGTCTCAGCGTATATATATATATATATATTATTATATATATGGACCTCAGGGTTATATATATATATATATGTTATATATATATATATATATATATATATATATATATATATATATATATATACAGCAGCAAGTTAGCAAACAGTTATGGGTTAGCAGAAGTTACAGTTAAGGCTAAGGCTAAGGTTGTTAAGCAGCATAGTTGCGTTATAAGCGTTAAGGGGCTGGCTATAAGGCTGTTGCTGCTACAGCAAGATATTATGCTATTGCTATATATATATAAGGCTATACATATATATAAGGTTGTTGTTATTGTTCATAAATCTCATGGACCCTATGGGTTATACCGAACTAAAATAAAATTAGTCTGAAAAGTTTGCAACCCTGATTTATTATCAAACAAAGTAATACAAAAATATTTTTAAAGAAAAATATTTGAACACAATTTGTTGGTTTAGACTAGAGCTTCAATTTCATTATATATATATATATTATGCTATTATTATTAAGGTTAAGTTATATATGTTATTATTATATATATATATATTAAGTTATTATATATATATTATTATTATTATTGTTATATATATATATATACAGCAGCAAAGAAGGAAAGCAGCATATATATATTATGCTATACATATGGTATATATTATTATTATTGTTAAGGTGCTATATATTATTATTATACAAATGGGTTAAGGTTATTATGGTTATAAGAGCATGGTCAGCTCCCTAGAAGAGCCAATAATCCATATCTCAAAAACTACAACAGCTACCGGAAAGGGAATACATTGTTGGAATCCTGGTAACAATTTAGTGGTACTGCAAAAAAAAAAAAAAAGTTATATCTCAAAAACTACAATAGCTACAGCGAAAGAAATACATTTTTGGAACCCTTGTAAAATTTGATAGGAAAATGTGCAAAAAAATAAAAATAAAAATTATTGTTAATAATTATAGTAATAAGGATTAGAGAGCCTATTTAGAGACCTTTATTGGTTACTCGTTAAAATAAATAGACTTTCTATTAAATTTTGCTTTTTTTTTAACTAAAGAATACCCCCAAGGGTATACCGCAATGATGGCAGGAGTCGGCCTGGCCTTCCGGGGGAACCACGGGTAGACTAATTCCTTCTCCGGGGAGGGTTCCCGGAACCCTGCCTTGGTATTATTTGCGTCGCGGGGGTTCCTCCGGCCCTCCCCTACGGGATGGAAAACGTCTCCCCTGTGTTCCCCGTCGGCTTGAGCCCCCTAAATTGCCGTAATACCTTTTACAAATAAATATATATATATATAGTTATATATATATATATATATATATATATATATATATATATATATATATATATATATATATATATATATATATTGAAGCTGGGTGCTTAGGACCGCTTCTTTAAGGTTGATTGAGAAATGGTTTATTCTTTACAAGTTTTATTTTCTTACAGCTA
>JABUQX010101962.1:30000-48745 GCA_015478945.1 Trachelipus rathkii | reverse complement strand
CTCCTCCTTTCTCTAGGTGTCCTTATGCCATTGCCTTGATTACATGTTGATTCGGGGCATGGGCTCCTGAAATCTGATGAACGTGGAAGGCTGGTGGCCCGCTATGCATTTCTCCCCGAGTTTGCATGGAGTGTCTGCTTTCTGTGTCTGACACCGTCCCTCGTTTCAACTTATAGTTCCTATAGTCTCCACTGCTAATAATTTCCCGCAGTGTTGAAGCACGCAACCAGTCCAACCTGTCCGAAAAAAATGAAGCCGCTCTGATCCTCTAACTATCGCCTATAGCTCTCACGTATTCTATCTAAGATCTTTGAAACCCTTTTCAACTCTCATTCAGTCATCTGGAGTCTCATTCACTTCTTTTCGATCGCCAAGTCCGGCTTTCGGAGCTCGAGGTTACTGGAAGATAAATTTTCTATCTAAACTGATTTATGTTTCCTCTTCAGGAACTACGGGAGACTTGCGTGGGCGCTTGACAATATCCAAGGCATTAACCGGTATGACACGCGTAACTGCTCTCCAAACTCCCCTTCTTTGGGTTTCCTCCTTCTCTTTGCTTACTTGTCTATTTTCTTTTCAAATCACTCAATATTGCTGTTGGATGGGCAACTCTCTCTCTTCTGTCAAAATGGTGTTCCTCACTGGTTCTGTCTTACTCCTACTTTATTCCTATTTTTCATTGATGATCTTCTCACCTGCACATCTAACTCTATCACTCGTATGCCGATGACTCGACCTTCATTCTTTTCAACTCATTTCAATTTCTGCTCCTTCTTTTACTTCTAGAATCCTCTCGTCTTAATCTTTCCAGTTTTATTCTCGCTGACGTATAAGGAATTCCGGGTGGTGGTCGTCTCAACCTGTGAAATTCCAATTCTTTAAAAACTAAACTTCTATAAATCCACTCTCTAAAACACTATCTAACTTTCCTATCTCTTTCACGTTCTTCTCGTCTCTCCTGTTACAATATTAAACGATCCTGGCCTTAACAATAAACAAAGAAAAAATGTCCTTGAACCTCACTAATCCACAACGGGTGCTAGCCAGTCTCAACCCAACTGGGAGTTCTGTTTAGGCTGCGAGACTTTTTTTCCCTTCTCAGTTGATCCAGCTATACAAAGGCCTCATTCGCCCTTGTATGGAGTACTGTCTCATATCTGGGGGGGGGCTCTGTTTCACCCTGCTTTTGGATAGGGTCGAGTCAAAGCCAAAAGACTTATAAACTGCCGTTTCTTTTCTAGTTCACTTGACTCTCTATCATCGCCGAATGTTGGCTGCTTTTATCTTTTTTATATAAGGTTACCGTAGCGGCAAGTTGCTCGAGGGACTTTCCCACTCGCGTGCCACCACCTTATGACGCCCTCGTAGCACAAGGGGTTGCTGTTTGTGCACTAATGAGTTTTGTGTTTATATTAGCAACTCCAGACTAGTTTGCTGCGGTGTCTCCTTCTTTCCTTGCCACCTCTGTTCGTGGAATCTCTTCACATCTTCTGTAATTTCCTACTCAATTTAATCTCCGTCCACCTTAAAGTCTGCGTCTGTGCTCTTGCTGCGTAATTTGCGTTAGTTGAGGTTTTGTTGATTTTACACCCCTCCTTGAATAGGCTTTGCCCGTGAAAGATGATGACCAACTGCAAATATATATATATATATATATATTGTCAAAGAGATATTATATATATATATAATAATATATATATTATAGATATATATATATATATATATATATTAATATATATATATATAAGTAACATTAAATATATACAAGAGTGTTATATATATATAACACTGCCACATACATTTTTCATATGATGTTTAATGCTTTTTCATATTAAAACTCTCATAAATCTTTACAGATATGCCAATAATTTATATCATTATCGATTATATACTTCGTGCACTCATTAATACCTTCAGTAGCACATATGTAAAAAATTCCCTCTCAATATCATAAGATATTTACATTCTGGTCACCTGCAAAATAGTTCTTAGCCAGTTGTTTTCTAAGTAGATAGATGAATTTCTTGCTACGTACTAGAACTTAGGAAACGATCGATGATGATCGGAGGATCATCAACCAGGATTTTCTTTAAATGCGTAGTATTCTTGGTAAAACATGTAATGAATTACGGTCACGTAATTAGATAAACACATATGTCTTCTTCATCTGCATTAACACTCTCTTACGGACCTCTGACATATATTTCAGCTGCTTAGGCCTGAAATGGAGAAGCCATATGATGTAGGTTCAAATGCGGCTGTTTCAATATTTCTCTCCCATAATCTAGCTTCCAAACTGATTATATTTTGATGTTTATAAAATGCTGGAGTAAGTTGCTTATCGCTGGTTTCCTCGCTCTCGGTTAATAACTGTTTGTGGAACAGTTTAAAGCAGAGTTTGGTTTAAAGTATTCTGTAAGCAACTTCAGTGGTTTACATATACAAAGAATTCATCTGTACTCATGAAAGTACGCTTGGTACCTTAGTTTGCGGATTTGGTAGAACATTCCACCAATTCAATTCCATTGGGTTTTCTTTTATAAAATGAAAACCCTGCTCCCAGGATCTTGATTTCCCACTGATATATGTCTTTATTGTATAGTAACCTTTAAGATGAATCATGACATACCACTTAGTGAAAAAAAATAGAAACTTTATTACAAATCAAGAACTGTTGCACCGCTTAACTCCAAACCGAGTATGACTTTTAAAATGAGTTGGGACTAAATGAAATAAAACACACCTGCTCCAAATAGAAGGTTTAAAAAACTTAGTTAACTTTCATCCATTAACAGATAAGTCTCAAAAATCAGAAACAATGTTTTTACATACCTTAAAACCAAAAACCGATAAATAATTCTCGACCAATCACATGCGCGGTCATAAGGATTTAAAGACTACTCCGTCCACTCACAAGAAGCATTTCCTCTTACCTGCTTAAAGCATCTTACCGATCCAGCAGTTTGTTTGAATATATTTTATAAAATAATATACATTGATTCATCGATTCTTTGTCGAACTGGAATCACCTTTTGACCGGTAATTAGCTTAAATCCAGCCGGTACAAAAAGGTTATCGAAATTTACCTAAATTAGACTAAAGTAGTATATTTCAAAAACATTTTTGCAGAACAGGTCAGTTCGTATCTGTAAGGAGTGCGAGTTGGGTGTTTCTCGTGTGGATTGTCAATGTACATAATTCTATTAATAATAATATATAATAATAATAATATAATAATAATAATAATAATAATAATAAAAAGGGGGCACAAAAAAAAAAAAAAAAAAAAAAAAAAAAAAAAAAAAAAAAAAAAAAAAAAAAAATAATAAATAAATTAATAATAATTAATAAATAATAATAATAATAATAATAATAATAATAATAATAATAATAATATTAATAATAATAAAATAATAATAATAATAATTAATAATAATAATAATATAATAATAACAAGAAAATAATATAATAATAATAATGAGAGAATTCACCATTAAAGCAAATCCAAATTATTTAAAAAACTTTAAATATTTTTAGTTAACATTGAATGAATAATATAAATGTGTGAATAATTGTTATTTAAATAAAACCTAGAATATTTTAATAAAATAACATCCTTGTTTTTGTTTTATTAACTGGCGGGCTGTGGAAGGATACTTAGATTAGATTAGATTAGATTGTTAGGGTGTGTCTTATTGAGGCCCCTTGTCACTGCGACCCACTTGAATCTTTTGTGACACGCCCTTGTCTATTAAAACTCCTGGTTCATCCCGATTTTCCGCAGATTTCAGGACTCTTCCAGGAGACGAAGTTTTGATATCGTAAGGCTTCAGTACATCCCTCTGCCAATACCAGTATCTTTGCCAGCTTAAAGTTTCGCAATTACATAGAATGTGTTCTGCCGTTTCTTACTGCTTCACGGCGAGTTACGCCATGTATCACATTCCAACTTTCCCATTTCTTGATTGATATCTGACTGCCTATGTCCATCCAGAATTCCAGTCAGGAATCAAGATCAGATTTCTACTCAGAGCAAGCACTTCTTTTGCCTTTCTCGAAGAAAGATCAATCAGATCTTTAGCCTGTCTGAGACCAGGGATGCTTGTCCAGTAATTGGTCATAGCTCTGTGTTCCCATTGTTTCAGAAATTCTTTAATGTGGGCCTTAGAAAGTCCACAGAAGGGTTCCGGACCACAGTAGGCGGTTCTGGCTCCTTCCTTAGCGAGGCGATCAGCCTCCTCATTGCCTGGTACACCTTGATGCCCCGGCACCCACATCAGATTAACTCTGTTGTGTTGAGCCAGTTGCTGTAGGGTACGTTGACATTCCCAAACCAGTTTAGAGTCATACATGCAGGAGCTCAGAGCCCCGATAGCCGCCTGACTATCAGTTGCCACAGAGATCTTTGCCCCTCGCATCCCTTTTTCTATGTTTATTCTGGCACAAGCCATTATAGCGTAAATCTCCGCTTGAAAGATGGTGGGAAAAGCACCCAGGGCTATACTGCGCCTGCAATTGGGTCCAACCAGTCCCGCGCCAGTCCCACCATCTATCACCGATCCATCAGTGTACCACATAATGGTTCCTGATTCAAGTTTAGGACCTCCGTTATCCCAAGTTGAACGATTTGTAAGAAGGATTTTATACTTCTTTCCAAAGCTTTTTTGTTTTGGCATTAGGTCCGAGACTGCAATGCCCATTTGCATCTCTGGTACATCTTCCAAAATTCGAAGGTGTCCGAGTCCAGTTTTTAGTTTAATTTGACCAAGAATGGCCAGTCTGGTTGCACATGACATGGCCTCCCTTCTGATGTGCAAATATAGAGGAAGGAGGCCTATCAGTGCTTCCATGGCTGCAGTAGGGCATGTATGCATTGCCCCTGTGATCGCTAGGCATGCAAGCCTTTGCAATCTTTGCAGTTTATTTTGTGCAGTCCTTTGTTCAACCTTCGGCCACCAAACAAGTGAGGCATAGGTGATTATAGGTCTGACTACAGTTATGTATAACCAATTGGTCATTTTAGGTTTCAGTCCCCATGTTTTGCCAAGGATCTTTCGGCATGTCCATAGGGCCATCGTACCTTTGTCCACTACCTTTTTAAGATGTGGATTCCACGTTAGTTTTTGATCTAGGATTACTCCCAGATATTTGACTTCAGTGGAAGGGTTAATAGTGACATCACCAATCTTGGGAGCCATGTATCTTAGCTTCCTCTTCCTGGTGAAGAAGGTTTTTCTTCTTACATTACTGTTTTGCTTGGATTGATGTTTAGTTCCCTTTCCAAGCACCAATTGTAGGATATATTGAGGGCATGTTGCATGAGTTCCATTAAGACCTCTATGTGCTTGCCTCTAATAATAATTACAAGGTCATCTGCGCGTCATCCTTGCACCTAATCCGGATTCACTGAGTTTGTGAGAACTATCGACCACCATGGTCCCATATAAGTACCCCTTCCTTGGGGCATCCCTCCCAATGTTACATGATCATCTCCTTATCCCAGTTTCAGCCGTAATACGTCTTGTCCCCAACATTGCTTTTATCCAAGCAATCGTTGAGGGTCCGACGCCCATTTTCAGACTTATTACATGGCTAAAGATGATGTAAAGCAGTAAGTCGAAAGAACAAAACGTGGTATAGCTCGGTGTAGCGGGCTGCTTGGGTCTTGCCTTACTGATTTACTGATTTATTGTTTAAGGGTACGTAAAATATATGCTTTAATAAAATTTCATAATTTAGTAAAAAATTATTTTAAAACTTGAAAGTATATAAATTTATAAAAACAAAAAATATAACAGTTAATAATAATAATAAATTCTTGTTCAAAGATAATGTTTATTATAGAAGTTTTAAAAACTTTGAAATAAAATTTTAGTTATAATTGAATGAGTAATATAAATGTACGTGTTAATAAAATAAAAATAAAATGTTTTAATAAATTATATGTTTATGTTATGTTCATACAAAAGATCTTATTTGAAACAGTGTATATTTTAATGAACAGTGTGTGTGTGTGTGTTGATGTGTGTGATGTGTGTGTGTGTGTGTGTGTGTGTATGCGTAATTGTGTTTCTCGTGATGGCATGTCAATGTACATAGATGATAATAAAGAAGCATGAAGTAAAATGACTGGAGTATAATATATAATAAATAATAAATAATAATAAGAATAAATAATAATAATAATAAATAATAATAATATAAAATAATAATAATAATAATATAATTATAATAATTAATAATAATAAAATATAAAATAATAATAAATCCGTCTAGTAAAAAAACTTCAAATAATTTATTAAAACGGTAAATAATATAAATGTAAATGATTAATTAAAAAACATAATAATGTTTTTAATAAATAGTCATTATATATATTAAAATATGATGTAAACGTAGGTAAAGCAAAAACAGTACAGCAGTAAAGCAGTAAAACAAAAGCCAACTAATCCCTTTGTTGCTAAGGCAAATGCTATTATTTTACTGTTTTTACTGCTTTTAAGGTCTGTAAAGTATAGTTTTTATTAAAATTTCGTCCAATTTTTTAGTAACAGTAAAATGATTATTAACAGCACTCTGGTTTTCTTTCTTACATTACAATATTTTAAAAATTTATAAATAAAAAAAGTATAAAACAAAAAAATAAAATATAAAAGAAAACATAATGTTAATAATGATATGAAGTTTAAGTGCAGGTGTGTGTGTGTGGGTGTGGATGTGTGTGTGTGTTGTGTGTGTGTTACTGGGTTGCTGTGTAGCAGTGTGTGTGTGTGTTGTGTTAAATAAAATAATAGGCATGATGTAAATGTCACTAAGCTATAAATAATAATAAATAATAATAATAATAATAATAATAATAAATAATAATAATAATAATAATAATAATAATAATAAAATAATTAATAATAAATAATAATTAAATAAATAATAATAATAAATAATAATAATAAAAATAATAATAATAATAATTAATAATAATATAATAATTAATAATAATAATATAATAATAATAATAATAATTAATAATAATAATAAGAATAATAATAAATAAATAAAATAATAAAAATAATAATAATAATAATAATAATAATAATAAATAATAATAAATAATAAAAATTATATAATAATAATATTATAAAAAAATAAAACAATAATATATAAATAATAATTAATAATAATAATAATAATAATAATAATAAAAAAAAAAAAAAAAAAAAAAAAAAAAAAAAAATTAAACAATATTATAATAATAATAATAATAATAATAATAATAATAATAAATAATAATTAAAAAAATAATAATAATTAATAAAATTAATAAAATAAAATAATAATAATAAAATAATAATAGTAAAAAAAAATAATAATTAAAAATAATAATAAAAAAATAATAAAGAAAACAATGTAATAAATATGTGATGTAAAGCAGTAAAGCAGTTAAAAACAAAAGGCCTACTAATCCTGTTTGCTAGCAAACAGCGTTATTATTTACTTGTTTTTACTGCGTTAAGGTCTGTAAAGTATAGTTTTGATAAATTTCGTACAATTTTGTTAAAATAAAATGTTTATATATCAGACCCTCTGGGTTTTTCTTCTACATACAATTTTAAAATTTATAATTTAACAGCATTAAATAATGATAGAAAGAAAAAATAATGTTAATTTAATATAGTAAAGCAGTAAAGCAAAAAGCAGTAAACAGTAAAAGCAGAAAACAAGCCGTTACTATTCCCTCTGGTGCTGCCAATTCAGCTATTGATTGACTGTTTTCTGCTTAACTCTGTATACTATATGTATTAATAAAACAATGTTTAATATGTAAAACTGAATCTAATATCTTATCTGAAACGAAATTCTTGAATAGTAATTGATATCAAACTATGAAATAGTGTGTTACATAATACAGAAGTAGTCCTTGCCTTAATGAGTTGCAGTTTTGAACGTAAAAAAATGTTTTAATAAAAAGTTTAAAGTATAAGTAAAAGAATGACTTCATATAATATTTGAAACAGAAACTTCTGAAAGTTACATTGATATCACAACTATGAAATAGCGCGTTACGCAGGTAATATTGCCGCCTGCGGCGCACGCGGCGCGTAATATTCGCCTGCGGAGCGCACGCGCGGCTGAACGCGGCGGGAAACGGACGAGAACGGAAAGGTGGAACGAGGAGCAGTCCTTAGCAACTTAGAATAACACAATCGATGTCCTCATACCTTAAAATAGGGGTGATTGCAACAATATTAGGGCTGTTCTATGATGTAGGCAGGTAGGCTAAAGAAAAGGCTAGAAATGAAACATCCTAGCAACTTATAAATACCGAATCGAATCGATCATACCTGATAAACATTAGGGTAGGCACCCAGATTTAGGATTGTCTATGATCCGGGTAGGCTAGAAAAAGCTAACTCATACTAGGCGCATCCTAGCAACTTGTAATATACACCCAATCGAATCCTCATACCTTACAACCTAGGGGTAGACACCAATATTAGGCTATTCTAGGCTCAGGGAGGCTAGAAAAGGCTTGAAAAAAAGGGCACTCAGTTGCACTATGTGGCACTCACTTGGCACTATGTGGCACTCACTGGCACTATGTGCACTCACTTGGCACTCATCTGGGCACTCACCTGGCACTCACCTGGCACTCATCTGATACTCATAGAACACTAATTAGAACACTAATTGAACACCCCTAGACACTCCTTACGTGATTGGGAACCATCAAAGTGTACTGACACAGCCAATAAATCTGGCAGCATCAAGCTGAACCCGTCCAAGGTTTTGTACCGAACGATGACGTCATCAAAGTTGAGTCAACATCAATAATGCTGAGCCATCAAAGTTGAGCCATCAGAGTTGAGCCATCAAAGCTGGGAGCCATCAAAGCTGAGCCAATAAAATCTGACGCCCATTTAAAGTTAAAGCATCACAAGTTGAGGCATCAAAGCGAGCATCAAAAGTGACATCAAATTGAGGCAATCAAATTGAGGAGCAAAAGCTGAGGCATCAAAAGCCGAGGCATCAAAGTTTCGATGTGTGTGTGTTGAGTGAGTGTAAGTGTAAGTGGTCTATGGGCGTTTGAGTGATAAGTTCAACGGTGAGGTAATGTCTATGACGGTGAGTAAGATGTCTATGGGTGGGTGTTATGTGTATGTAGAAGTGTCCATTAGTGTGGGTCTGCGCGTGTAGTGTAGGTGAGGTGGCTATGTAAGGTGTGAGTAGGTGGAGTTGTAGGTATCTAATGGAGGTTTGTGAGGTGGTGCTTGTGTGTCTAGGTTTGGAGGTATATGTGAGCTAGGTAGGGTTATGTATCTAGGTGGGCTGGATGTATCATATGGAGGGTGTGTGTTTATATAGGGCGGGTGTATGTGTCTAGTATGTGTCCTGTATGTTATGTGTTGTGTGGTTGTGAGTGTAGGTGTTAGAGCTAAGAAGTGTCTATGTGTGCTCGTTGTATGTTGTATGAAGTAGCCTACGCCCTCGTGTTGCGTGTGTGTTAAGTAGCCCATGCCTAACAGGGTGTGTTGTGTTGCTGGGTGTGTGTTATACGTGCCGTGTGTTCTGTGCGTGATGTCTGGATGTAGGTGTAGTTGTGGTGTTGGGATGAAAATAAAAAAAAAAACTCAAGTTAGATCAACGGCTATATTCACAGGACAGTAGGTACTACATGAACCTCCCCTGTTAGACAGGTTACCGTACAACACAGTACTGCGTTCGATACCTCCAGGTTCGATTAAATTCCCACTTAATCCCTCACGACCTTATGAAAGAGTCAATTTTTGGCCCTTGAACCGTATCAAAGGCCGAAAATTCCAAGATCAAAAACATCCAAAAGCAGGGAAGAAACCCCTAAATGGCCAAAGAGCCAAAACTAAGGGGAGGCACGTACGACTGCCTACAAGCAACCTCTTGCGCACCCCTTTCGAAGTTTGCCAAATAAACCCGTGTGTATAGTATATATATATATTTTATATATATATTATATAACTATATTATATATATATATAGATATTAATATATATAATTATATAATATATATATATATATATATATATATACACATTGGGGCAACGATATGACCTTGTTACTACTATATTTTATGCCTTTCCCCTAAAAAGTGACGAGTGACATCAAACAAAGACATTTTGCTAACTATTAAATGTGCTTAAATACCAAATATTATGTTTAGTATAATTGTGTAGATTTACAGAAAAAATAGTGCCTGTTAGGCACTTTTTGTAGTTATATTCGATTTTAGAGTAGCAAATACATAAGAAACAGCCGGAGGTTTTCATTTAACAAAATGACTGTCGACCACATACATTTAAAACACATTTCACCTTACCTATCTGAAAAAAATAATTCATATTAATTCCACCTAAATTTAAAAAATGTAAAATAAATTTACTTACCATGCATGCATTCTCGTGAATGTGACATTGTTCAATGGTACTTACATTCAGCAAACAGGCAATACACACGAAACAATGAAGACCACATATAGAGGTTATAAGTAACAAAATATATAGAACTGAGATTAAGCAAAATTTAGGCATAATTTTTCTTATTTTAATATCCTGATTTAAGAGGAAAAAAATGAACGTTAATATTAGTTCAATTAGTTGGAATATGTAAATAAATTTAAAGAAGAAATCCAACTTTAAATTTATCACATTTTTTTTTTATAAATTTCATTATGCATATTTATTATTCAATAATTAAAAAGGTTCTTTACTTCTATATATAACTTTAATTAATTAAGTTTAATATCCTTAGAAAAATCACGTCAACAAACCAAAATCGAAAGCACCTCATGTATTTGAATATTTTACTCGCCCTGAACCATGAAATAGTTAACACCGTTGATGGAAAACAGTCAGTTCGATCATGAATAAAAGAGTTTACCAAACCACCAGTTACTCATGGGGTCACAATACATCTACAAACAAAGGTGAAACAAAAGCTGTTCAGAATAAACCTTGACTTTCAAAAATTCAGACTAAAGTGGATACTTTTTCCATTGTCAAAAACTTGTTCTGTCTATGTCAAGTGAAAAATTCAAAATACAATTGATTATAATGGTTGTTAAAGATTATGTTTTTTTGCAAGACTAGGATTTAAAGCACTGTGTGGAGACATGGCTTAGAAACTAGAAATCCTTTTAGACCTGAAAAATATTCGTAAAATAGTTCTAGAAGAAGCGGATAAGCAAAAAATAAAAAATAAACTTAAAAATTGCTTAAAGGGACGCTTGCTGCATTTAAAAGGGGATGCTTGCACAAGGGAAAAGCTAAATTATTTTGCTATTAATATTAGATATGTGGAAGAAGATAAAACAATATTATTAAAATTTTAGCAGTAAGAAATACCAAATCGTAACACTTCAACGAATATATCCAAGAACTTGTTATTGACGTTTTAAAAGAATTCGAAATAAGAGGCAAGTAGTTAGCTTAGTTATTATGGATAACACATCAAACATTAATTAAAAATTAATTAAAAAATTAAATAAGGACAATGAGGATGAGGAACAGGAAGCTGGTAAATGTGATACTGATTTTATTGAGTCAAAACTGAAAAGCAATAGTTGTTCGCAGAATGAACTTGATAAAACTATGAAAAAACTATGTTTGGATGACGTGGAAACATTGCACATGAGTGTGGGTTCATACTTTCAGCAGTTAGCAGTGCGTGATGTTCCGCAATACCATACAGCAAATCTTAAGGAGCAAGGCGAGGACAAATAGCAAAAGCAGCACATACCCCAAAATTAATGGAAGTTTTAAAGCGTCAAGCTGGAAAAGTGGCAATCTTAGATTAAGAGACAAGATCGGGAAGTACATGTCTTATGCTCGAAAGGCTTTTGCAACTAAAAGACTATATTATATATTAGTATGATGGCTGCCGGTACTACTGAACTTTCTCTCTCCGATAGTCAGTGGGAACAAATCAAAACCCTCAAAGAATTATTAAAACACCCATACTTTACAACAATTTTTTTATATATAGATAAAGGATTTTAGCAAATGACAAAAAAATTCCATGGAAAGAAGGGGAAAATGTTAACTGAAAACAAAATACTTTTGTCGGCCATCTTTGTTGATCTACAGTTCAGAATCTTCCTCAGAACTGAAGATCTGATATTAAAAGCTAGGAATGCTCTTTGTGAAATAGAACTTAAAATGAATAACACTATCGAACAGAAATCTGGGTCGAAGTCAGATGGCTCAGCGGTTTCAGAAATCCTCCCTTGTGGTATCTTGTCAGATGAAAATGAAGATGAAGATGTCAAATTTGACAAACAATGGTACCAATTGGAGCATGCAGAAAAGCGATTAATAAAATGATAATCTATCATTAAAAAACCTTCAACCTAAAAATCTTCAAGAAAAAATACAAAGTAGAATTTGGCATTAGATGAATAATGAAAATTGACCGACATCAAGGTTAATAGCGTTAAAGAGGCAACTCAGCTATCCTAAAATTTTGCAAGATGCGGCTTACACCATTTTTTCTTTCATTTCCATATGTTTCCAAGTGAAATGTTAGTTATTTATATTAAAAAAAATAATAAAATCGGATCTTAGTACATCGTTAAAGGGATTCTTATTGAAGAAGTCTTATTTTATACAATTGTTTTGAATAAATTTATATTACATATGCTCCGGCAATTCAAAGAGAAATTATTTTTAAAATTTAGGAGATAGTGAATTATATATATATATATATATATATATATATATATATATATATATATATATATATATATATATATATATATATATATATATATATATATATATATATATATATATATATATATATATATATATATATATATATATATATATTAGGGATGCACCGGATCTCCGGTTCCGGCTCCGGCTTGGCCGGAGTTCCGGCCTTTTTAAAGATCTCCGGCTCCGGCCGGAGACCACTAGTCTCCGGCTTTCTCCGGCCTGAGACCTATAAAAGGTAGTTTTGAAAATAAAAGTAGTTATAATTCATTGAAAGTAACAATGAGATTTCAAATGAAATAAATTTATTTAGAACTGATTCATACAAAAAGTGTAAAAAAATTATTTTAATATTTTTTGATATCCAAAATGACAACCCCTAACAAAAAATACACTTTTGATAAATCTAGCTTTAAAATGCAATACAGAAATAGGTAAATGAAATTGGTAAAAGAACTTTTAAACTACATGCCATATCTGACCAAAAGACTAAAAAATTATGATATATATCCTTAATCTTTAAATTATTAAAGAGTTTTTAAGTTTTAACAAACTAACATTTGAAACTATATATATATATATATATATATATATATATATATATATATATCTCTATATGTGCGAGAGAGGTATATAAAAATATATGCGGGGACGAGATAGAGAAAGGATTGGACAGAGAGAGAGAGATATATTATATATATATATATATATATATATATATATATATATATATATATATATATATATATATATATATATATATATATATATATATATATAGTATAATCAAATGTTATCGATAACTGTATAGAGTATCACAATAGAATATTTTGAGAAAATTAAATTATATTGGTTAAGCACAAAGTTAGTGAAAGGAAAGTTAAATAGCCTATGCATTGCTAATTTAGGTAACTATTTTCTAATATTTAAAATCAAATGCTCTTAAATTATGATGTATTAAGAAACAGGAGCTGATCAGTTAGTGTTGGAGAAAGACGATCTCTACTTGTAGAAATATTTCCCGTTTGTCTAAACATCTTGCTAAATACACTTGAAGGTGGAGCAGACAGATATTTCCTAGCTAATTCAGATAAGATGCAATCAGGATAAATAGCTTTTCTTTCTTTCCACCATACCGCAGATCAGCATCCGATTTCGTTCCATAAGTGGTGCTGCAAAAAATTTATCCACAGTAAGCAGAATAGGTACTTTTCTAATTCATGTTGTTTTCTCTCACTGCTTCTCTGTTTCTACGTTTGCATTTTAACTTTTCTCCTTTGATCAGTTCCACTTGGGTTTGATTGTATCTGAATATTCTATTTTCTGACCATTTTTCTTGTAGCATGTCAATGTGCAATTCCAGAAAATTGAATGTGTTTCATCAATATCTGTTGTTTCATTCATTTTCAGATTCTTCATGTGAATCTGTTTGAGACTGATATCTTGATCATCATTTTGTTCATCACAATCTGAACCCTAATGTAATATTTTCTTAGCTTTTATAAAAAGTTTTACTCCTTTCTTTGAGCATAAATTTTTTTTATTCTGGATCAATAATATCAAAAGGGAGCTAATTTGTATTGTGGATTTAGAATTGTTGTAAGTAAATAAGTTTCTTAACAGGATTTAAAAGTTCATCTTTCATAGTTTCTTTTACACTGTTATCCTTCCAAGTTTTTGCTAAATATTTTTGCAATGCACTAACTGCAGGGGTATTACAAAAGATATATCTACATCATCACTGCTCTCTTTAGTTAATTTCTTCACAATAGTCTAATTATATTCTCCATTAGCTTACAGTGATTCGCATTTAAGATATCTAGATTGTTTTTTTCGAATTTGAAGAAATATAATAATTGCAATTTTTTTTGCAGCTTATAATATGATGAATTCCATCTTGCTTCCACATCTTGGATAAGCTTGTGTATAGGCAAATTAGATTTTTGAATTTTCGTTAATTTAGTTGTAGCACTAAGGATCTAATTTCGTTTTATTCACAATTTCCACATAAAGTAATTGTAATCTTTAATTGATTTTGAGAAAATATAGCATCATGTATTACTAGCTGTAAGGAATGAATAAAAACATGTTTCATTTATAACACCTGTCGCCCTCATCATATCTTTTGTAATGTTTGGTGCGTTATCTTAGGACTTAGGACAACATGAATATTTTTTATTTTAAATCCCAGCTCTTAAGTATTTCCTCACTTTTTTAGACATATATTTCTGCTGAATGGAGAAGCACTAAAACTACTGATTTTGTAATGTTCCACTCTTCCTTTGAAAATCTTTTTCAATCCAATGCCCTGACATACTGCTTTCATTGTTATATGAGCAAGCCCAAATATCTGATGTTAAATAGGGATATTGTTTGAAAATTTTGCAGTTAGAAGTGTTATTTGTTCTTAGACCGTGAAGAAACATTGCACGGAAAATCTCTTCTGAAAAGTATGTCCACTAAAAGAAACAATAATGTGATATAATCTACATTATATTAATCTTTACCAACGTCTTCTTCAACAAAAGAAAATGATAGATACAGAAATCAATTCCCTGACCTTGAAATGAATTTCTGTGCTTTTTCTATCATTAATTTTCCAATTTGTTTTATCAAATCGTTTCAAATGTCGGCTGAAGGAATCCTTGTATGAGTTAGAAGAGTTATGGATGGATATGGACTATCATCACATGTCCGGGGATACTGCTTCTTTTTTTCACACTTTTCCTTTGAAGATTCCGATATTTCTTTATCTCACAAATATATGGTTTTATGTTTCTCTCCAAGATGATCCAGTAAAGGTTTTATGCTATAATATTTTGAACCTTTCTTTGGGTTTCCTCTTGATAGTAATGTATTCCCAATAGCGCACAAGTAGTTCACACCTCACGGGTTTAGTCCTCTTCAAGGAGTGTAACTTCTAGGTAGTTACTACTTAGGATCCGAACGAGGAAGGTGCATGATAATTGTATATATAGAGCACACTAGAATCTTATATATATATATATATATATATATATATATATATATATATATATATATATATATATATATATATATATATAAATAATAATGTTTTTTAAAATAAATATATATATATAGATAAGGTAAGTATAAATGAAAATTTCATTCTCCGGCCGGAGACTCCGGCAGTCTCCGGCCTGAATTAAACTCCTTAATTCTCCGGTCTCCGGCTCTCCTACCTGTCACCACTGGCATCTCTTTAATATATATATATATATATATATATATATATATATATATATATATATATATATATATATATATATATATATATATATATATATATATATATATATAATAAAAACTGTTTTGAAAAAAATTATATTACATATGTTCAGGCAGTTCATAGTTCAAAGAAAAATTATTTTTAAACTTTAGGATGAAACTGAAATATAATTTTTTGCGCTTTTAAAAAATAAAAATAAAATAAAACAAAATAAATAAAAACTTCTTAATAAAACTATATTACGGAAATGTACAAGCAGTTCATCGTTCAAAGAGGAATTACAGTATATTAAAATTTAGGAAGAAAGTGAGTTATTCTTTTTTGTTTTTGCATTTCTTAAAAATCTTATTTTCTTTAAAATATTTTCTAAGTTTTTAATTCTAAGTTAATAAAGATATCATTTATAAACATTCATTTTTGTCATACCTTAAAAGTTTTGTAAGAGAGAATTAATGATTTTATAAGTGTAAATAGAGAAGGAATTATAAATTGCAGCAGGAGCCGAACAATTTTAAAATGCAGGAGCGGGAGCGGGAGCCGGAGCGGGAGCCGGAGTCGCAGCCGGAAAAAAATTAACGGCCCCTCAGCCCTGTATATATATATATATATATATATATATATATATATTATATATATATATATATATATATATATATATATATATATATCTATATATATATGAGTAGGTGCCCTATATATATATATATATATATATATATATATATATACAAAGGTGGCACCGTTAATGAGAAAGTTAACGCCGTTAAATCCTTAATTGTTAACCAAAAATATTAACGACGTTAATCAATAAAGCGTTTATCGGTAAAGAATGTAACGGAAAGCTAACGTTAATCGTTAACGTTAACCGTCTTCAAAATAGAAGAAAAATCATAAATTTTTAATAAATTTTCAAAAATATTCATAAAGATTGAAAAATAATAAATAAAACACATTTAAAATAAAAATAATAATAATAATAATAATACAATAATAAATAATATAAGCACAATAATAATAATAATAATAATATACACAATAATAGTTGCATTATTAAGCCTATCAGACTAAAATAATTTAGGCTTTGACCTAGCAGATGCTTTTGCCGTCAAAGAATACTTCCAAAGCGTAAATACTTTAATTAATACTTAATATATTATTGTAAAAATAATTGGATATACCAACTTACAGTTTTGGTAAAAAGAAATTGGTATATATTTTTTTTTATAAATTACAACGCTTATTAGCCTAATACTTATATTTTCACCAGTCACAAAAGAAGCAAGTTCATGTAACGAACGAAAGATGTTGAATGACTCATTATATCAGGTAGCATTCACGATCTTTTTTTTTTTCTTCAAGGAAGATTCAATATTTGTCAAAATAAACGCCCAGAATTTAAACCCCTAAAATAGACATGTAAATTCAAATTACTACGATTTTGGACCTTATAAACACTAAACTGTAGCTTGTTTGCCCTCCAAAACGTTATTTTCGGGTGTTCTTCTGTGTCCGTAGTCATTCTTTCAGAATTTCAATTTTTCCTAAAACCATGTTTTTGACATTTTCTATCAACTTCCAGAATTTTTTTTGAAAATGATTTCAAACTTGAAAGCATAGATGAGTCCATTACCAATAGTCACTGATTACATTTTCGAATTTTTTTGTTTTGTGCTCAGCGTTGTCCAATTTCCAAACCACTTTTTTTTAGATTTTAAAAAAAAAATTGCTAATTTTTTTTTCTATTCAGGGTAGCGGAGTTTAAATTACTGGCATAGGAAGAGATAGCATTATATTTCTAGATAATTTCTTGTATATGCATTAGTTTTGGCTTTCTTGGAACAAATTAAAAAAAAAAAATTTGAATTTTAAAATTAATTCTTTTGAGTAAACAAAAAATTAAAGATAGATTAAGCCTGATTTCTTAAAAGCCCTGAAATTTTATTATTTTCAGCATCAACTATAAAAAATATTTCCCTATTTAAATCTTTTTCAAATATTTGAATTTTTGGAAAGTTTAAATCGATATCTATTTTTTTTTACTCATCCGATTATTCAACATCAAATTTTCAGGGCTTTTAAAGTCGGGCAATATGCATCTTTTTTACTTAGATAATTATTTATACTAAAAGAAAATATTTTCCAAATTTTTTTTTTTTTTTTGTAAATTCGTTCCAAGAACAAAATCCATTACTAATATACCAAGAAATTATCTAAGCAAAAAATGTGCATCTCTTCCGACCACATATGTCCTGAAAATTTATCTACTCTTTGCTCGAACAGGTGTATTATATATCCCACTTTCCATTACTTTAAAATAAAAAAAAAAAAAACTGGGTTTGGAAATTGGACAACGCTGAGCACAAAACTCAAAAAATCGAAAAAAAACAATAGTGACTATTGTAGGTGATGGACTCATCTATGCATATTTTTTTTTTAAGTTTGAAGTCCATTTCGAAAAAAAATTCTGGAAGTTGATACTGAAAAATGTCAAAAACATGGGTTTTGAAAAATTGTAATCCGAAAGAATGACTACAGACAGAAAAACACCGGAAAACAACGTTTTAGAGGGAAAAGCTACAGAAGCATTTTTATAATGCCTAAATCAATATTGAAAATCTAAATATTTGTCTATTTTAGGTGGTAAAAATTGGGCTCCAGCCTGGAGCCAAATATTGGACCCCGTTCTTCAGCGAACCAATAAGAAATGAGAATACAGCATGAGAAAAACATACTTGTAAAATAAGATAACTCGTGT
>JABUQX010101962.1:15000-17500 GCA_015478945.1 Trachelipus rathkii | reverse complement strand
ATATTTGTTCATCTATCGTTTAATAAAACTTTATTATTTAGTTATTTATTTAAAATCTTCCAACATATTTTCGTCTTCATCGTATTGGAAACCCCATTTTGGGGTACACTCCTATTGGGGGTATAAGAGATGATGTCTAAATGGGTCAGAGGAAGATATTCAACGATTAACTAAAAGGATATGCTTCTCCCCAGCACCCGTATTTAGCCCTCGCCTCTACCTATTCTTACACTATTTTGGTTTTGGGGTGCCAAAGTCCAGCGTAGTCCCAACAAATTCTACTATCCGAAGATACCGAATTGAAATTCCGGACCAGAGCATACATCTCCTCTAAATGTAATCGACCATGCAATCGAGGTCAAGCATCAGTAATATGCAATATTTACTTACAATGCCTTCATTTAAGATACACCAATCTTCAAATCATAAGATACACCAATCTTCAAATCATAAGATACACCAATCTTCAAATCATAAGATACACCAATCTTCAAATCAGGATGATATGATAAATGATACATATTTCAAATAAATCTTTAATTCAACATAAATTCATGGAATTAATATCAAACTACTCAAATTAACATATCCTCAAAAAGAATTTTACTGAAATTGTTTAAATCTCCAACCAACAAATCTAATTAGTAAAAAATTCAATGTTTATAATATATATAAAATAATGCAAAAACGAAAGGAACTTTTTAAATAAACTTTGAATATAAAAATAATTGCACTTCATAGAGAAGAAGTTCTTCATGTCTACTTAAGTTGAAACTTGTCGTGTAATTGGGGCACGAATTTTAGATATTGGATTACCATAGTTGCGATAACAAATTACCTTAGATGTTACTTATAACATCGATGACTTTACATAAATTTTTTTAAAAATATATGGAAGCATTATTTATTAATATAAACTATAAAAGAAAAATGAAATTTGTTGTTTGTATATATATATATATATATATATATATATATCATATAATGATAATAATATATATATATAAAAAAATATATTTATATAATATATATATATATATATAAGTAAATATAATATTTATATATAATATATATATAGATATATATAATATATAATAGATAGTATATATATTATATTATATATTTATAGATATATATATATATATATACATATATATTATTATATTATATTATATATATATATAATATATATATATATGGAAAAAACGACATCGTTTTTTAAACATGAACAAAAAACAAGCGATTCTCTATATATTTTTATTTTATTAATTATATTATATATATGATATAGTATATATATATAATATATATATATAATATATATATATATAATATAAGTATATGATTATATATATATATAATATAATTTTATATATATATATATAATCTAGATCAACTCCCAGAAAGAGTTTTCACCCTTTAGCGAATCCATCAATTTTATCTAGCGATCGAAATTGTATATAATCCTAGAGTATATTTATATTTCTTAAATAGCTGTAACATATTGCATATATATATAAATTGTGTTTGATGCTGTATATATAGAAAAAAATCTATATTATATTTTCTTTCTTCTTTCTTCACCTTCCTCTTTGCCCCAAAGATTGGGGGTAAGGTGCTGTACAAACATCGGAAAAGAAAAGCAGTGAGAGAAAACATGGACAAACAGTCGAAAGAAGCCCAGCCTTACCGCCCCCTCTGCACCATTAATTAGTGATAAGCTCGTCAACAGACAGGAAAAATCCACCCTAGGGCATCAAGGGGACCGCGACGACCCTCACTATGGTAAATCGTTAATGTAAGGGTTCTTCCCCTGGCCCAGGTGGGCCACAAACCATGCCCCCATACCAAACCCCGCCATTCTCTCCTATTCATGCACCCTTACTCTCGCCTCTGCCAAACTCACATTTCTCTCCTTCAGACATTCGTTTATGACTCAATCCACTTCTCTTCGGTCTCCCAGGCCGGCTCGTTCCCAACACACTCACCACTATACATTCCGGCTTAACCAAACCGAACTATCACTCATCCGTTTCCACCAATACCAAACCAATTCACATACCTTTTCATTTATTCTCCTTCATTTACCCCTTTCTTTCCACACGCACACACTCTTCTAATACGATTCATTCCTAATCTTTATCAATTCTTTTTCTCACACCTAGCACACCCCCTGAAGATTGTCATCTTGGAACACATTGAACTTAGAATCTATGTTACTTCTTATTTCCAGGACCATAGTCTCACTACCATTACAATTAAACACAGGTAAACACTACCCTATGTAAGACGCCTAGCACACTTCAAGACTTACTCCCTTGCATTCACCACTATTTTTAATGCATGCCAGCCACACCTTCCTTGCATTCAAAACTTCCTACTACCACTCTGCATCGTTCCGGATTCCCTTCTTCATCCAACATATTACCCTAAAATATTTAAACTCAGACCACTTGTTCATAAGCTGCCACATCTAAAGCATAACTTCACACTGAGAGTG
>JABUQX010101961.1:7500-13121 GCA_015478945.1 Trachelipus rathkii | reverse complement strand
GAATGAAAAACGTCAACGCAAAACACCGCAAGCTCCCAAGTGCATTCTAAATTCTGCTGCTGCCGCAAAAGGGGACCCATTGTTTCCCCATCTTACTTCAAAATTTTAGTCCGTCAGTTTCCAAAACTCAAACTTCGACTATGTCTCGCGACTTCTTCCAAACCGTTGGAATATAAATCGCGCTTAACGTCTCCAAGAAAGAGGTACAATGATAAGGAAGGTTGCAGGAAATCCTCATTTATAAATGTCCCTCTATTTCTCTCGCCCTTTCTTCAAACTTAGGCTTCATGCGAGTAGGCCAGCACGGATTTCATCTGTTAACACCTTACTAGTCTGCTCGATTCTACTTGGCTCTGGAAAAGTAGTTTTCCTAAGTTCGATATAGCTGAATTCTTTTTAAGCGCCCCCTACTGCGGTGTGTATACTAGGAAGACTTTAACCTTCGCTGTCTCCCCCCTCCATTTTTGAGTCGACTTTGTCGCCCATCTAAAGTTCTAAGATCCTTGTAGATCTTTTAAACCTTCTCCCATGGATGCCTTAACACAGGGACTCCATACATATGAACGATTAGAATAACACACTTTTCGTCCTATATGTGATAATTTCCTTTTGCCCAACATCCTCTATGGATCGCTTTATCTTGGTCCGCTTTGATTATTTATACGACAATGTCCATTACCCAATAGCCACTAAGTTGAACTTGCACGAGCCTAATGTTAAAACCTAATTCCAGCTGGCGCCATGACCGAGAGGAGTGGACACGCCTTTGTTAGCAGAGCTAACGCTTATATTGCTCTTTCTTCCCTATTTACTATTATAATAGCAGTTTCCGATACTGTATTGATGATGCCTGTTTATAAACTCTCAACAATTATATCATCATAGCAGCGCAGCTGCTAATATCCGCTAGTATATCTTCGCTCTCTCTCTTTAGCAACCCCTTGGTGTGCCCAAGAGTGTTTTAATTATAGCACAAAGCCAACCGGTGAGATAAAAAAAATACTCTAAATCAATACATAAAGAACCTAGCTAACCACCCCCAACCTAATGATTAGTTTTAAAAGCAGCTTAAGCGATAATATATGGTGATCTCTGAGTTGATAATTAATCCCATAATAACCTAATACTGTAAATAATACAATACTTATTCAAACGTATAATATATACTTCTAATCTGTCATAACCCACAGCTCGCCTTTATTCTTCTGTGTGAAAAGTTGCACATGAAATACCTTGCCGCTCTAATAATTCATCATCACCACCTTCTATGCTCTCTCTCAGATAGCCTGATATAACCGATTCGATCTCTGCTCTCCATGACTTCCTCAGCATGTCTGATCAGTCCAATATATGTTATAATAGTTGTGTAGCTAGCTGAAGCACTCGAGCTGGCCTTTCGCTATCCTTGAAGGCGTTTCAAAAAGCAAGTCGTAAGACATTAAAACACGTGCATATCAAGCACAGAAACAGCTTTTTACCTAAATCAGCGAAATGTGGGAAGAATATATCTATAACCTCTTTTCACAACTTGCAGAGTATCAAATTGCACTGGCGAACAGCCATGATGGGGTGCCCTTAACCCAGACTTAATTTCGTACATAATGTTCCGTCATTGTTCACCCCTCTGTATCACCGTTCTTTGCCTGAACTGGGTATAAACAATAATGAATTGACTATGTTTTCTTGCTTGTAATTTAGTTTTTTTGACTTTCAACTTTATATGTGTTTTTATCCCTATATTTCCCAAACTCCTGGGAATTAGATATTCAAATTACATTTTTAGTATGGAACTAATAATTGACTCTCTAGAACTCGCTCAATCTGTCTATTTATTTAAAGTATGGAGAACTTCCCTGCTCTGGAGAAGTCGCCAGGACTCTTCAAACGATCTTATATTTTGAGAATAATATCACCAATAAATCGTATTTCTGATCGCGGATCCTCTTCTTCGCTCATTATAAGAGTACTGCGATCATGGGGACTCCATCGCGAAAGGCCTTCTCCTCGAACACGGTAATGGGGGGTTGGTTGCGTTCACTGTGGTTTATTTTGAACTTGAAAAACTTATTGCACAACGTGGAAAAAGACAGATTTATCTCTTTATTAAAAATGACTTCTGTCAGACAGTATCCATTCCGAGGTTCGATGCTATTCTGATCTGTCACGCCACTTTACTTCTGGCACTGAAGGGCCGTTCCGCAGGGATAAGTGTTCTGTATTATGTATTGCGCTCGGATTTTGATTCAATGACGAGACTATACTGGGGTACGATAATCTCTCAGCGCGCCCCCCTGCCGCTCCTTCCTGGAGCTCGCAAGATTTTGCTCTCCATATTGTTGATGGGAAGACGCACCCTTGCTGCCCTACTATCTTTGCTGCGTTTACCCTACGGGGTATTCCTTTTTAAGATTTAATGGCTAGTTTGTTGCCAGGCAGGCTATGATTAGAATTTTTTTAATCAAAACACCCACCCCCACCCCTAAAAAATTCACATGGGGCTTTCCATCTCTCACCCCACCAAAGCGGCTCAGCCGTAAATTAAGTTTAAATACATTTTAGAGAAAAAAAGATAAAAATTAATAACGAGTGAGTTTTATATTAGCGATATAGCAGAATCGCCTATCCTTCCTATAGAATGCAACAAGTCGTACATCCCTAGAACCATATATTACTATATATGCGTCACTTACCCATTCCCGTCTTGCTACAAGCTTTTCACAGTGCAAATTTTTGGGAACTCTTATATCTATGAAGAATGCTCTTATTTGAGTTTTTAAAGCCACATTCATGACCAATGTAACATTACGCACAGTTTCATTAAACACCTGAAAACTATTTATCATGCGCCTTGCTTGACCTTACTACGTCATCTCGCTCTCAAATTATATAACTCAAAGATGGTGTTGATTCTGTAGACTAAGAGCGGAATTTACGTGTCAGTACTAACCCTCACCTTAATTTCCTCTCGTGATTGACGCTGCGACCATGGCTCGTATTATATGAGCAGTTTCAGTGCCCTCGCCCAAACTCTACTCACGATCTCATTGTAATATAGGACCTCACCAAAATACAAATATCACTTAAGCGACCCGTATCTCCACTGGAGTCTTCCGATCGTCCTCCCGAGAGAGCTTTTGAAGTTGAACTCCAAGGCGATAACTCGTGATGCCACATCATGCATCGATTGCAGGACACATATTATTGCATATTCTTGATTACTCCGCTTCCAAACCAACAATAACGCGATCTCGATATCAAACACCGATTCTGCCTGAGAAGAGAGAGATAATATTCTCCCTTTCTCACTGTGAAATCCATCCTAATAACTTGTGCGACATATTGTGTATCTCTTAACATAATTCACAACGATCTAACGTTCTTCAGACAGATTAAAATAAACATCGCTTTTTAGTAAATTATTAAACTTGTAAAAATGCCTGGAATAATTTCTTATTGTCTCAGGGTAAAATCACAGAAATCAGGGAATGGAATTTTTGTACGCTAAATTTTCCTAATGGTACCTATATTCATTTTAAAACAAGCCACTGTGTATTTATTTTCGGAAATTTCGTTATAAATTTAGTTCACCATACAAGCATCGCACTCGACCTTCATTTAAGAATGAATGCAAAAAATTAATCAGGAAATATGAGTGAGATATCCACCTTTTCTTGCAGCAATATAAACAGTTTTCAATAGTTTATATTTAGTTTAATTCCACTCAGTAATAAGCATATGATACAATTTTACAGTATGAAAGATGGATTTCCTTACTTATTATGTATAAATCTTTGAATTCAACACTTTTCATATTAGCAAATCTTATATATGATTTTAAAATTCAAAATAGATTTTTAGACACTTTAGTCTCAGAATTTTTTTTTATTTTTTTTGTTAAACGAAGAAAAACTAATTTCTGAGAAATAGTTGAAAAAATTCAAGAACTTCCTAGTTACCATGGATTTTTGCACTGACAGAATTTTGGATCTATAGCAAAAATTTTAGACATTGCATTCAAAAAACCCTTATGATTAATTATTGCTCGCCCTAAGTCTTCCTCACAAACACACAAACATACACACCTATACACACACACACACACACACACATATATATATATATATATATATATATATATATATATATATATATATATATATATATTTATATATATATATATATATATATATATATATATATATATATATATATATATATATATATATATATTTTAAATAATAATAATAATAATAATAATAATAATAATAATAATAATAATAATAATAATAATAATAATAATAATAATAATAATAATAGCCGACTGCGGTCGAGAACGGACGCATTGAAAAGAGAGTGGAAAAGGAAGAGAAGATTAAAAAGAAAGGATTAGAGAAAAGGACCAAGAACCACAGGAGCTGGCAGCGAGGAATGGGAAGTTTGAGTTCTGGGGAAGAAGATAGCCTCCCATTGAACATTTGATCAGAATGCGTAAAAACTGTTTAGAAAAAGTTAATTACAAATGCAAAGTTTAATAAAATTTAAAAAAAATTAAAATCTATTTTAATTAGCGGAGGAGCAACAAAATTTAATTCTTGGTTCTTTTTGATATAATATGAGTTAAGTAAAAATAAACGAACCAACAATATTTTGGATTTAGTTATTTATTATAAGAAGAATGGACATTTGGTGCAGTCAGCTCGCACGAAGATTTTCTTTATATAGATCAAGAAGGAATTGATCAAACACCAAAATAGCTTCCGATATCTCAGCGTTAGAGCACTCGCCCTACTAAACGAGAGACCCAGGTTCGTCGCTGGTCGGGCGTGTGAGTTTGAGTGTGAGCTTTTCTCTTCTTGGCTCAGTCTTGCTCAGACCTAAAAATTGAGCACACCCCTCCTATATTAGGGCTCTGCCCGTGATTGGTGGTGGTAGCTGTATATATATATTATAGTTATATATATATATATATATATTTTTATATATTATTATATATATATATATATATATATTATTATATTACATATATATATATATATTATTATTAATATTATTAAGATATATATATATATATTATATATATATATATATATATTATATATACAGAGTCTTGAGGTTAAATCAGTATTCCTTAACTGGAAACTTGCTATATGAAGATATATTATATTATATATATATATATTAAGAGTTATTATATGTATATATATATATATGCATATTATTATTATTTATATATATTATATATTATATATATATATTATTATATACATATATTATTATTATTATATATTATAAATATTATATATATATATATATATATATATATATATATTATATATATATATATATATATATATAGTTTATGTGCATACATATGTTTGTGATAGGCTCAAGTTTGTCAAAGCCAAATTCTCAAACTTCACAAACCTCATTTTACCCTCTAACATACTTTTGTAGCTAATTTTACCACTCCTACTGAGTTTTTAAGAGTGTGGAGCTCAAAAACTATATAAAAAGGATTTTAATTTTTCTTTTTATTTTCTATTTTATTCTCTTTCTTTGTAGTTTATTGTTCTCGTTGTGTATCATTAAACTTATTTAATCATTAACATTATTTGTTAGAG
>JABUQX010101960.1:7500-14077 GCA_015478945.1 Trachelipus rathkii | reverse complement strand
TAACTACTGACTAACTACACTATACTATAATAATAAATAATAATAAAATAATAATAATGTAATAATTAAATATAATTAATAATAATAATAATAATAATAAATTTTCATATCTCTCAACATCTTATCTAATCCTAAAATAATCCATTTGAAACAATGATCCACTTTTCCGTCGTCTCTCTATCTATATAATAATTCTGGCTTTAATAAAAATACTCGAGTATTTCACATTGATTTATCTCATAATAGTTATAGTGTTGATATCAAAATGCGCTCTAGAAACATGATTAAAATTTTACTGTCTTTGGGGAATAAAAATGGAAAAATATAAAAATTTTTGATTTTATTAAGATTAAATAAAGCCCATGTTTTCACCATCTACTAGATCCGACACATTATTAGCAGTATTATATGTTTTCATTAGAATATATGGTCAAATACTTCCAAATAATGATTAAAACTTCAACATATGGGCTAAGCGAATTAATATAATTTAAATTTTCTAACCGCATTAAGTAGTTGTGTAAATCGCCATGAGATTTCTGGTAACAGTATAATTATGGTTTGGTGATAATCCAGCAGTTAGAACATTCTAAGCTGTGTCTATCATCCCAGAGTTGCAATATTTAGCCTTAACAAGTTTTAAAATGTGTGGAATGCTTGTTCATTTTGGGCAGATAAACGGATTTTCAACTTTTCTTCAACTAGAAGATGAAATTGTGGAACCCAAAGTTTGTGATGTCAAATGTGATGATGAAGTAAAAGATGGATTTATTTGATTATGTTGGAAGAAGGAAAGGGGCTGCAGCAGTATTATACGAAAGGGTTTCGTGATTAACGCAGCAAACTTTCTCTGAGAATTCAGGTAGAGAATTTACAGTACAGGTGAATGAATGTTTTTACTAAACTAATTTCACACCACTTTATATACTTTCGACTGGCCTATGCACAGAGGTTATTTTTCTAATGCCTTTTTGATTGCTAATAATGAGAGTATGGGAAAAACAACTGATCTTTACTTTGAAAACATTTAATATTTCGTTTACGCTTTTGTGGTATTGACCGAACTAAATTGTTTTTGACCAACACCTGTGAGTGTTTCCTTTCAGAATATTTCTATCTAAATATGGGTAATAATTAAAAAAAAAATCATTACTTTATACCAATAATATTTAATTCAAAGTTGTAAGAAACTAATAAACATAGAGGGTTAAGAGAAAAGCTGGAGTTTATGTATTTCGAGATTTAGTGGTTACTGTATTATAATGCTAGTTATATTGCTTTCTTATAAGACATCTAAACTTTTAGACCAATTTTAATAATGAATCTTCTCTTCAAATGTTTTTTCTCATATTTGTACACCAGAGCTTCATTAGATATCTTGATCACTCTTTAAAGTATTTTTTAGTTAATATATACTGTAACTTGCAGAGGAGTTACATAGCAAGGAGCTTCCCTGCTTTTCTGATAGAGTATGCTCCACTATGAAACTAATAATATGTTTTATCCCTGGAATCTGTTCAAAGAATGAGAAATAAAGGTATTAAGGACTTTTAAGAAGGACCATTCAATAGACATAGCTTCTTATCAACAAAATAATTGTCACCAATAAGGTGAAACATCCACTTAACTATTTTTTTACTATACTTTGGATTATAATGACATTAGTATTCTCAGTATCAGATCAATTTTCAGCTTATTAAACTGTGAAGTAATTGGTTAGCCCACCAAGAAACCTAGTTATGTCACCTCACCCGATTTTTATTGAAATAGCACATTGAAAAACTCTCGCAGGTCATATTACTTATACATCAACAATTCTAACTATAATGACAGCATATCTTATGTGGAACAAAGAAAATATTTGCTGAACACACATCGTTATGAATTTAGTATGACAATTATACAGCCACAATCAAGTCTAAGCATTATATAATTAGAATAATTCCACGTAGTAGGACTTCTTGGACAGAGATTTGTTTTTTTTATTGTCTTTTTCTTTTTTTATAAACAATTTGTTATGTTTATATTTGGATATAGAAAGAATTTAGTCAACAGGATAGCTCACAGACTGCAGTAAAAAAACATAAGATGATTGCAAAGCGAGAGTTATATTTGGTGATATAGAAATGATGGAGAATGAAAGAGAGTTGGAGTGGAGATATACCAACTCCTGTAGTTAATTAGGATATATGGTGTATATTTGTTTTGTGTGGAAATCTAATGAAAAGTAATTTTAAAATGAAATCTTAAGTTTTGAATCGCATATGAAATCTTATTATATTATCAATGATCAGATCGGACTTGTTTCTAAGCATTATGAGATATAATGATTGAGAGAGAGTCGTGCTGGATCTGATAGCGGTGGGCCTGGTGAACTGAAAAAAAAGTGGGAATTGATGTCAGTCATCGTTATGTTCTGTAATGAAAGAAAATGCGGCAGTCCTCCGATTGTCCCTCAAAGAATCTCAGAGAAAGAAAATTTACATTTTTCAAGGACTCGGGTGATTATTAGTCTGAGGATCAGGAATTTTTGGTTTTGTGAGCGGGTATGGTTGTGGAACCTTTGCACTACCTACGAGCAAAATGAACCCCCAATTGTAATAGATATATTTACTAGTAGAGATGTATCCATGGTAGTTCTCGCAAAATGTTCTAGAGGAAGAGTTGTCTGACTGCAATGCAGTTCTAACTTAAGGGTACTTAGGGGGGGGCTTATCTATATTTTGCGAGAGACTCGCAATATTCGCTTCTTTCTACTATACTTTTCGTTTTCTGTGAATGCTACTGCACCTTTCCCCAATCTGTTGAGGAAAAGCACGGGTAGATAAATTAAAATGAAAAGAGTATCATAATAATTATTAATTATTTTCTTTGGCTATTCTTCTGTGCTACTTTTACCTATATTTTCCAAACGATAAGGACTATTATTGCAGCGGCATACAGCATCGGAAAAAGAAACGTAGTAGTAAAGCGTATGTATTTGACCAAATAGTCGTAAAGATAAGAGCCACCTTACCGCCCCTTTTCCTGTTACTCTATTATATTAGTGTACACGGCTCGATCTACCACACTAGTAATACTATCCACTTTCACTTTAAATGTCTCTTTCAGTGAAGACCGCGACGACCCTCACTTAATGTGTTATATACTTGCTTACAATGTATAGGTTCATTACCTAATGAAGCACTCAGAGAAGGAAAAACATAGATGTGAGATCATATTTAACAAAGTTTCAATAAATAATTACTTATGCACCGTTAACTATACTCGCCTTTCCAAACTCACGATTTCTTCTCCTTCAGACATTTCGTCCACGCGACCAATCACTTTCTCTTCGAGATCTTTATAGCTTCCGTTCGTTTCCCTTATACTCTTACCCTCTCCACTTATGTACAATCCGCTTAAACCAAAGAGCCGACTATCATCTCATCTTCTACCCGTGACCAAACGCGAGTGTTCAACTTTATTTCATTTATTCTCTCATTTACCCCTGCTTCACACCATATAACTAAGATTCATTATTATTCATTATATTCATTATTATTATACACTTATTATTTATATATATTTAATTTATTATTTATTTGTGAGTGATTATATCCTGTGAACGTGTTACTTTACAACATTGTGTGATATTATTATAATTTTTTTACTTTACTCATTTATATCTACGTTTGAGTATAGATAAGATCCATTCTTGTAAGAAACCTTAAGAAGCCTTAATGTGATGTGATCCTATAAATATGAATTATACAGACCAATATATGAACTTTATTCACTGAGAGATATTAAAGAAAAAATTTGCAGACATCTAAGAATCTTATACACAATTTTCAGTATTGTAAACAACTTATAATAGCGTCAAAATCTTATCTTCATAAAATGAAGTTAAAAATAAATATATAGAGATATAAAAAATCCACATTAGTTTCACCATTAATTACATATTGAATTCACAATTAGTCAAATATTATATATTCAATAACAGAAAAATAATAATATATAAAATTAATAATATCAATAATAATTTGGCACATATTATTATATTATTTATAATAGACTCAACACACAAATCACTTTCAACTATACTCGAATTATGATTAAAAAAAATTAATAAAATAAAATATAATATATATAATTTCTAGTTTGTTACTATTTACTGCCATTTTATATTATACATATTTATTTCTAATAGAACGTTCATATATAATTACGTTAGAGCACATATAGATAATACGCACCTACTAGATATTTAATGAGACTATTACTCTTTATACGATTTTATATCAAGCAATCTTATATTAATTTTGCGCTTAATTGCTCAAAATATAACTGAATCACTAGATCACAAACTAATATATCCGCATAATATTCATTTTTCGTAACACTCAAATTTGACTCAAAATAAACGTAAAACGCCTTTCTAATATATATAAACTTTATATACTCAAGAAGTTTTCAATTTCAAACATCTATACGCGTAACTTACATTATACTTAACTTTAGGAGAAATTGCTATAAATTGTATTAATTTGACCCCGATAGAATAACTCAGTGTATACAACAATATTATTATAATATATACACTCTATCAAATAACTAATAGTATCTCATTAACATCTATACTTAACTTGTGAAAATTGTATAAATATTAGATGGGTCTATATAATTATTAGTAGTTAAGGTGCGAGCTACAAGCATCGTGAGGAAAAGATAAAGTACTAAGTAGGAGATAAAATACATATATATGTCGAATAGAGCAAAGCACCAGCTACTTACCGCCCTACACTTACTATACTTGAGCTATAGTATATTTGCTAATCAACTATGATGATGAAGGATAAATCTACGTCACAGACATGAATAATATACCTATCGGAAATTATGATCCATCCTGTCGTTAGAATGGATCGCGACAGGTCTCCTCTACGCTATATGGAGCTAAATCGGAGTTCACAAAATGTAAAGGGTTATAGACTACCTTGACAGTTGCGAGCACAATCAACCATGCCCCTTTTTCCCCTCAGAAAACCCGCCATTCTCTCCTATCATGCACCTTATATTCTCGCATTCGCCCAAAGCATCACTTTATATCTTCAGGACATTCTGTTACCTATCTTCCAATCTTAATGTCTCTGTTTGGATGATACGATACTCAGGATTAAAAATGAGAACATTATGTATTAGAGCTAATGGTTTTAAGAAACTAAAATGAGAGAATAAAGGACAAAATACGTTTAGATGCATGATTCTTTTAATACCCGAGTACATGCAGACAACTCAGCCACACTATTAAAGGTCTCTCGAGCGAGTTTGCCGCTTAATACAACCTGAATGACTATCATTCATCCGTTCCACTATGACGCTATAGACGCAATGTCCAGACTATCTTTCAGTGTGATTATCTCATATCATTCTCACGCACTCCTCGTTGCGAGAACACCCACACGACAACTACGATGCTATAAGTTTCATTTCACTCATTTTAAAATTCTTCTCACAAACCTGCAATTGCCCTATAAAGTCGCAATAATTAGAGACATTGAACTTGTTTGAGAGCAAAGTATACGTTATGCTAAGTAATATCCACTAGACCCAAGTTATAAACACTTCATTGACACAATGAACACAGTGAGACAATACTATTACACGGTCTATGTATAAGCACTGATGCCAAATGCGTAAGACGTAGTCCCTTACATTACTACACACGATTTCATTGCACAGAGACATGACTCTGTACCTTGCCATTGCAACAACTTCTTCACCACACTCATGCATGCATCACCGTTCCTTACTCTCCTCCAAATTCACATTTACCCTAATATTTAAACTCAGACACGTCTGTCTCAGCTTTGGTCTTCCATCACTCTCTAAGAAGTCTTTATTTGTAATAAAGTAATCAAAGGGTCTTTGAGACTTTCCTTCAGCTCACAAACACATAATCATTATTATATTACTTACTAACATTAATCTACTTTTTACTTTCAAAACCCTCCTTTTACATACTCACCTAGACTCAAATCGTCAACTCTCTACCATATCCTCTCAAACTCTCATTCAGATTCGCCACACAAAGTAGAACCTAAAGAATCATCCGCATATTAATAGGTTAGGGCTCACTCCACTTCAATCACTCCATTATTCATCCAATCATTCTAACACCAATTTTATACCTGCCTATTCCACACTTCGAATTCTTTCATAACCTTCATAACAAATTACAAATTAGTAATAACCAGTAGGAGACAAACATAACACAACACTGTCTCACTCCGTTATTAATCCTAAACCAATCATCAAGGATCACCAATTATCTATTTATTACACACGCTCATTCTACCCCCTCATAATCTTATATAACATACATACTTTTGTTCACAATATTCAGAAGCTATACCATTACCAACTAACCTAATATACATTTATAACCTTATTAAAGCCTTCCCTATTAACTCTGAATCTATAACGTATCACAGAGCTCATATTATTCTATAACCTAAATATTATAATTAATACTCTTCTTTCATTCCCTACAGTTTCTCTAATCAAGTGTATTACATATTAAAAAACATGG
>JABUQX010101960.1:0-2500 GCA_015478945.1 Trachelipus rathkii | reverse complement strand
TTATAAGTAGAAAAAGAATAACATTGCTGCAAGGAATGAGCTCCCGAAAGGATTTAGGGAAAATATCGGGATGACCATCATTGTGAATAATGCTCCGTGAGTATGAATAATCTAACATGAGCTCATATTCGGATCTCTGCATCAAGAATAGAGAAAAAAGAGTAACATTGATCTCATGATCTACCAGCCCTTCTGTGTTCTTTTTATACATAGACATTAACACGCTATATACATTTAATGGTGTGTCACATTTATAAGCTATCTTACTCCACAATTAATTAATAGTGATTAAAAGTCATAGTATGTATATATTTATGTTCTCGATTGTATACTAACTAATAAATTAGCTACTTCAATCGATAAATTATTTTATAAATATTTTTAATAAAATTCCAATGTTGGCATCTGAAGGTATTAAAATTTTGAAGGTGCTTCTGGTATTTTTTCAAATCAAAGGAGACTAAAATGCTATCATTTTCAAACCACAATTTTACAATGTGTAGTGGTGTGTGTGTGTTGTGTAGTGCATGTATGCTCGTTAATTAAAATGTGCCTCCGGTAATACCTTAATCGTGGTACATATTAATTAATGTCGTGTGTGATGTGCGCTCTGAGGTATAAAATTTTGAAGGTGCTTCTGTGTATTTTTTGTACATGACTGAACCTAATACATTTGAGTGTGTGTATGTTCTTGATCATAATCGTAAACAATGCAAAATAAAATCATGAATTAATTTTAAAAATTTATTTTTGAAATTCAGATGGTCTTATAATAATAAAATATTTTTAATCACACAAATTCAAATCTGTAGTTTAAAAAGAAAATACTCATATTAAAAAAAATAAATAAAAAAAACAAATACATAATAGCGTCAAAATATAAAATACTAAAATAATAATAATAACTTTTAAATCACAAGCTAAAGTTTGAATTTAGATAGTGTACATATAGGAATAGTTTTAAATAAAAAATTGATAATCAAATATAATATTATTATGTTGTATTCAGAATTCAAATGTTCGATTGGTATTATTAAGTTGATATGAGGTTAAGTGTCGCAATTTGAATGCTATGATACAATTATAGTTGGAGATATTATAAACTTATATTTACACTGATAGTGAGATTTTTATCTTATACGTTTTCTTATATATTTGTGAGTCTGTAATAAAGTTAGTGACATTAATTACTTCATTGACGCCTTTATCAAAACAAATTGTATAAGAAATATTTATTGAAAAGGGAATGCTCCGTATTTAACTCATTCTCCATATTAAACATATAAGAGAGATTTAGCAAAACAAAATTATATTAGTATATATATATTTATTAACTCAAATAATCTTTTATTACCCCTAAATAATAAATATTATATATATAATATAATAAACTATTCTTAAATATATACATAATATAAATATTATTATTTTAATAACCTAAATGTATTATACTTTGAATTACTCTCTAATAGTAATAATAATATATATATGATAGCTTGTGTGGTGTGCTGTGTGGTCCATGCTGTGTGATGTAGTGTGTCGGTGTGTGTAGATGTGATGTGTCGATATATACAGGGCCTGTGTGTGTGTGTGTTTGTGTGTGTGTGTGTGTGGTGGATGCTGTGTGTGTGTGTGTGTGGGGCACCGGGGCTCCGTGTAGTTAGTGCCTGCCCTCGCTTTTCGCCCCTCTACACGATCACATTCCTCCTCTCCAAAACAAGTAATCAAAATTAGATTAAATAGGATAATACTAGTGCTCTTAAGTGTGAGAAAAATAATTACACGACGAGACTGGTCGGATGTCGTTAATATTAATATTTTTCGTACCTCCGATCCACTTTAAAACAAAAGCCAATTTCGAAACTCCGAACATCACACTTAAAGCAAAATAAAGAATTTTCGACTCCGACTTCTCCAAACAAATATTTTCGACTCCGACTTCCAAGCTCCGACTCCAGCAGTCGAGAAATTCAAATCACTGTTTGACTAGGCTTAAGTGGCAATTACAGATGTGAACAGAGTAAAACATTTTTTATTGTCCCGTGGTGTTCAAAACTCCATATTTTTTTACGCTTGCTTTTGAGAAAAAATAAAAAAATATTATACTCATTATTTCCATTATGAATCTTAATCTCAAACACTTATACTGGTTAAAAGTACCGTATAGACAAAGTAGAATTTGCAGGCGTCAAACACATAGACAAACAATTATATATTCAAGTTCGGAAACAAATATATATTAATGGTCATTTTCTGGGGCAAAATTGCTGTCCCCGGCAACCTTATTGATATCGTTCATTTTTTTTTTTTTTTTATTTGGCTAAAATTATTTGGAGTATGTGACTCATTCATTTAAATAATAAATAATAATAATAATAAATTATTAATAATATAATAATAATAATTATATATTAAATAATAAATATTAATAATAATAATATAATAAATAATTAAATTAATATATAATATAATAATAATAAATATTATCTTATATAATTTC
>JABUQX010101959.1:0-25005 GCA_015478945.1 Trachelipus rathkii | reverse complement strand
GTGTGTGTGTGTGTGGTGTGTGTGTGTGTGTGTGTTGTGTGTGTGTGTGTTGTGTGTGTGTGTGTGTGTTTGATATAATGTGCTTGCACTGGAGAAATCCCAAAAAAGTTTTTGTCGTAAATATTTTTGGACTATCTAAATTGAAATCAATAAATTTTTATGTTAAACTCGAAAGTGATTGACGTTTTCATCGAATCTGAATTTACTTTTATCAAAGTTTCGCAGCCGGCCAGCCAACAAAAATAAATAAATAAATAAATAAATAAATTTTCTTCGCATTTAAATTTAAAAAAAAAGAAAAAAAAAAGGATAAAAATTTGAATCCCTTTTCTCCATGTATAACTGTTGTTGATACTGATACTACTACTACTACTACTACTACTGTTGCCGCTGTCGCTGCTGCAAAAACAACTAACCACTGCCAAAAGTAACTTAAAACAATACTACTACTACTACTAACTGCTGAAAAGATAGGCCCCTATTTTTACTACAATTCATATTCCTTTTATTTCCAATAAAACAACAATATTGCTAGTTCCTGCTGCAAGGGTAATTTTTTCTATATAAAAAATCTCTTGCACTAACCTACAATTTTCACATCTATTATGCATAAAGGAACATTTTCCTGACAGTTTTAGAGCCGAGGAAAGACCTCTTCCCTCCTGAAGCGGAAATTAAGACTCTTCATTACTAAGAAACGATCTTATAATTTCCTTCCAATGATATTGGGTTACTTCGTTGGTCCTCCTTGGAAGAAGCGTCACGAAAACTTTAAAATTTTTTAACTCCAATAATATAATTAACAATTTTCTTTTCTGAGGTCCATCCTTTCCCCAAACTGTTAGTTTAAGTGACTTACACGCCGATATACACACCTACATGAACACACACACACACACACACACACAACACACACACACACACAATATATATATATTATATATATATATATTATATATATATATATATATATTAATAATATATATATTATATATTATACTATATATATATATATATAATATATATATATATATAATATATATATATAATATATATATATATATATATATATATATATATATATATAATTTTTATGGTGCTGATAATGTGCTTTTTTATTTTATCTTTATCATATATTGTTATTATATGATACTAACAATAAAATTTCGGTGGGAAAAAAAAAGGATAAAAAAATTTTAAATACAAAAAAAAAATTAACTTATTTTTTATAATATCGTTCTTTTTTACGCATCGTACGTTTGGGCAGCGCCCGAGACAGAGCCGACGGTCTCGGATACTTCTGTACGTGCAAAAATCTGTACACGAAAACAGAGAAAATCTGTTACGGCCAAAGTATATCGATATAGGTTAGCGTCGAAATTTCAGTTTATGCAATCCAATTTAGCTGATCTATAAATTAAATTGCATAAATAAATTATTAAGATTGGTTTAGGGTAATTTTAAGGTAGATTTAAGGTTTTAAGTAAAAAGAAAAAAGTAAGTAAAAAAATATATTTTTTTAACTAATGAAATAAATAATATTAAAGGCAACGCAAGCACACAGCTTAAGTAAACACAAAGGGTATTGTATTGCTTCTTTTTGAAGCAATCCTCTGCCCGGAGTGTGTGAAAAATTATTCATGAAATTGTACATTTTTCATCATTAAATATTAATCCTCAGTAAAAATAAATCGCAGTAAAATTTCGGCTTAAATATAGCAGTAATATTCATCCGCCAGGTCACATGACACCAACGCGGTCAGTATATGAATTTCCAGTATAAAATTTTTCCAGTATTTGAACAGTATGCCGTTCTTACGTACTTAGTCAACACGTATTGTGTATTGTGTACTCCGTCAGTATTCTGCTAGTAACTTGTCAGTATAGAACTAGTATTGTGTATTATGTATTTAAAATACACTCCGTTTAGTAACTTAAAGTGAAAGATAAACAATAAGTGTCTTTTTCTTTTTATTAATATTAATTAAATTGATCACGGCAGTTTTCAATAAGTTATGCCACTTCGATCACAGCTTCTTTAAGACGGTTAAAGTTAACTTGTATAAAGTTTAAGTTAATTAAAGTAAGGATTAACGAGTCCTTTAAAAATGAGAGGAAACCCTTTCAAAAACCTTTGGAAATTCCTATCCGTAATAATTAATCATCATCTTGTCATAATAACTGTCTTAATTAATGATAATTTAAGTAATTGTTCTCCAAAAGAGTATTTAGGAAGGCCTTCCAATCGTTTACTCTACTCTAATAACTAATGAACTTCGGAATTCGTCAACCGGAAGAACAATTATTAAAGGTAAATATAGTTATCTATTTTAAATATTATAGTACTTTAGTGTAAAAAACTAAAAATAGTCTGGTGGCGTCAAGAGCCTCTTCTATCGAAAATTATGCAAAAATATAATTTTTGATAAATTTGAAAGGGTTTGCGATCTATGCGATCGCTTTACTTAATTTAAAAAGGTTACTTCAAAGCCTTAGACATTGAAAATTTTGTTATTAAAAACCCTTAATTTTTTCAACATTTCACCAAGTGCATAATTTGAAAAGTTATTTATCTAATTAATTGAACAAGTGCTTTAATTAAAAGTGAAAAGTTAATAAAAATTTAAACTTGTGTAGAAACTTAAAAGTTATTAAATTAAAGTTCTGCGCATGCGTTATATGTGGCGCAATAAATTAAATCACGTGTTCAAAATGGTAGGGAATTCCATTGGTATTGAAAGGTTTTTGTAAATAGTCTTTTTTATAGTAATAGGATAATCGATTTTAATATTGCTATATTATTTTCAATAATCGATATTTATAATATCATTCTTCCAAATAATCGATATTTTTGTGATATCGATTATAATATCATAGTTTAAATAATCGATATTTTTGTAATATCGATTATAATATCATACTTTAAATAATCGATATTTCTTAGTATATGATTGTTGAAGTGTTAATGATAACGTATTTAATTTTGACCGCATTATTGAAGCTTATTTGTAATAATAATATAATTATTTCTAATAATTAATGTTTTGTAATATAAACAAAGCAGTGTGTTTTGCGCTTTTCCTTGAAATTTTAGTAATTTAATGAAATGGAAAAAATAATGTTTGTAATTATAGGCTACCCTTAGGACTGAAATTCAGTTTTCGATAACAAGAACAAGACAAGAGCGTATATATTAGAAAAAGCCTAGGGTAGATTGAGCACTCACGGCCTACCCGAAGATATTCTTTGAATCCATATTCGGTAACACAAATATCAGGTATATTTATAAGCAAATATTTTAAGAATTAACAATTCTATATATATATAATAGAGAGACACAAAATAGAAACAAAAATTATCAAAATTTTAAAAGTTGAGGACAATAATAAAGACTACGCAGAATTAACAATAATACAATTAAATTAAATGGAGATAATCACTTAGTTTGTCCCAAATTGATCGACATAATAATTAATTGACAGCAATTGGTAACGAGTTCAATAATATATGATGTTAAAAAATCACAAAAATTGATATAAACGAAAGCATGATATGATGTTTTGAATGAATCTGAGCTGAAGGCCTTAATATGGAACATACTGAAATAGAAAACTCAAGTGCACTTATTATTTGAAGCAAATCTAGAGATAATTAAGATATAAGTAGTTTGTAAAATGAATGTATATATAAAAGACTCTAAGACAAAGAACCTAATATTTTCGTGGATTAGTTGTAGGAGCCATTAATAACCATTGATCAACAACGTACTAATGTAAAATTGCCCACAATGAGTTGTTCTATTTTTGATGGAAATTTAAATAAAATTAGTTTTCAAGTTTTTTTAAATCAGTTATGAATATTGTTAGCGAACCATAACACCAAATAACTTAATATGATATGTTCACTGTTAAATTACTTACGCTTGAAGTTTGAGGACTCATCTTAAGTATTGTCTCCAGCATTTATCAATCAAAAATACTGAACATTATAAAAGTAGACATTATACGAATTGTTGAAAACGAGCGCGAACTGAAACCACAAAGAGAAAAAGCTTTTCATAATTTTTGGAAGGAAAGATAACAAAAATCGTAAATAACATAAACATGAATTAGTATATACCTCTATAAAAGATAGAGCGTAATGAATACGTAGAGGAATCTCGACTCATGATTCACACAATTTTATCTACTCAACCCTTAAAAACATTGCATTAAATGAAAATCAGGGCTTATTATTACGATCTTAAAGTGCCATGTAATTGGATTTCTACAATCTCAAAGAGTCCCAGGCTGTTGTTTGTCCATATCACCAATTATAGTAGGTAAAAAAGATGCCTACCTAAAAAGACATATATATAAAGAACCATCAGAATACAAGAAAAAGTAGAGGCCACACCATATATCCTGACACTCTACATTGAAAATTTTGACAATTATCAGGATATAGATATTAAAACCTATAAATTACTACCTACCCTCTTCCTCAGACAAAACAACGCAGTACAGTCCAAACATGACACAAAGCAAACACACACTAGCCATACCCGGTTACTAGCTCAAAAGAGCCAAAAAACATCTCCACAACAATCCATACTAACAAGACTAAACAACAGTATTCTTGGCGACAACTCAACACAAACCCTCGAGTACAGATAAACAGCAGGGCGGATTGAAAAAAAGTGTAAGAATCACTCGTTCTGAAGCGCCTCCACTCTTTAGGACTTTTCCTGTGACCCGGTATAGCCACTATTCTATAGAAGCGCAGAACCACCAATACACATTAATAGCACGGCTAAGAAGAACGGGAGTGTCTCAATGCACGAAAAGTGTACGTGCTGACATCATCCACCAAAGCACAACCTTTCGGGGTAATACGATAAAAAATGACATCTGCGCTCAGTGCAGGGACACCGTGTAAATGTGACGAAACGCCCGAGACACGACATGGATACACATACAGTCCACTCTCGCCTAGCTAATGTTAATAATAGCTGAGGTGGTAAATACACCAGAACACCCGGAATACCTATCGCATAACTTTTCATCAAAGTTTAGAGAGAGACCGCATGAGAAATATAACCAACCCGCCCACCACTACTATCCTATAACAATAGACTCGGTTTCCATATGGTAACAGAACCACACTCTTCAAAACACGAGTGCGAGTGTTTAATCGAATACAAGCTCAAAGTAGATACTAGAATAATATCTCTAGAGAGACTGCTTAGAAAATGGCATAGAATACTCTAGAATAAGATAGATCTTCCTTAGAATAGCGATATATATTGAACTCTCAAATCTTCATTGTCTTAAAATTAAAGGTTCATTCACCTCATATACATGATTGAGGAGATCACAGAAGTTTCTCTATAAGAGTAGTATCTCATACATATGATACTAATAAGCATGGACTGAAATTTAAATATATATAAAATTAAAAGATAGCATGCTCAGGTTCCTGGATGGTATATAAAAATATGAACACCTATATGGAGTAAATTCTCGACAAGATAGTAAATTTTAGATGGATCAACATGTCATGAATAGTCATATTAAGAGTAAGATGAGTTAAACTATAAAGCAGAAGATAATAATAGAAATTATACAGAGCTTGTATCCCACTCCTTTACACTTGATAACCTTTTGTCAAGATTGGTCACTTATTATACACGTTATTACAATAAAGTAAATATGAAATATCAGACTGAAGCGTAAGTATTACTCATCTTTATTTAGATACACAGAGCAACAGCTGACGAGTGGATACGTATGGAAGCACAAGACCAAATTAAAAAAAGTTTAATAAGTTCTAGTAACATCACGTTCAAAAGGATGAAGCATAAATATGCCATAAATAATGTCAAGGTAAAATTGATATCTAGATATGTAAGTAACAGAAGGACACTAGCTAGTAGCAACACAAAGCATGTATTTATGTATTAAATCATCACACAATAATGATTTTCAAGTGCCACTATGCACACACTTAAAGATATAAGCTGATATTGACAATGCGTTTGGAAAAATCTGTTTAGCCTGGATATTCAAGCTTTCCATACAGCACAAGCATCGACGGGAAAATTTCTGTACACTGTAAGATAAATGTCAAGTCAATTAATTTAATCAGATATATGATTTTCAAGACAAACATTTAGCATTGTAAAGTCTTCCTTGGTATGAAGACAAAATAGATTTAGTTCCTAATAATTTTAAAATAACTTTAAATATAGCTAATAGAAGTGTTGCATAACATTAAATCACACAATATAACATCTTAATAGATGAAGAGAGCAAGTATATAACTGGTCGAAAACGTCAACCTGGAAAGAGTTAAATAAATTTATGAACATGTAAATTAATCTAAATAAAATGTTAGAGAAGAATTCGTACACGAATATCTAAATAAAATCCAAAATTACCTCATCACGCCAAACTAATAGGCACATAACAAGAACACAAAAGTAACTAACGTAAATAAGATTCAGTTTGAATTGTTTCACTTAACGATTACATAAAAACTCTATCCAATCTATTGAATGAAGACAGGCTGTACACTAGGGTTAATAGAGACACGTACATATAGAATCTACTTTACAACAACTCACTACTAGTGTAGCAAACTCGTAATCGTTACTGGGTTGCTGGATGAGCGAATGTAAACAAGGAGCGTACTCAATCTTGGGCGGCCACGGCGAGATATCAGCCCTACGGGATCTTAAACTAAGTATAGGACACTCGGGGCACATGAATAGGTTCACTTAATCTTGGTGGTATATCAGAAGTAGTAACGAGCAAACAGCCGAAGCTGTAGTAGAGCTAGCGGGCAGCACTAGACGCAGTGAATATATAGAGAGAGGGTGTGTACCATCTCTACCCATCTCTCTGGGCATTATATAATGAAATATCATGCTTCTAAGTATCCACATAGAAGCATGATCACAATATGGGATAATACCTGTTATCCTCCACATCATGGTGACGATAATGAATAATATAAGACAGACGAGAGTGCAGAACACGAGAAGATGAGATAGCTATCAGGAGAGGGGCGCCTAAGTTATTATCATCGAAGAGTGAGAGCACCAGGCGAATATGAGAGAGGACAGAAGAGAGAAGAGTAGTTATCTTGTAGAACTACTTGAATATGCCCAAGCGTGCCGGAACCAAATGCTTAACCTTATTGAGAGAGCAGGTGAGAATTAAGTTGCAAATGGCGAAAAACAACCTAAAATAGAGAAATAGATTGTATATATATATATGAACAAAGATCTGGAGCATCATAGTATCCAATGTGCGTGCACTGCACTGGGACTATGCATATTAATAAAAGCTCAGATAGATCTCGAGACGCTACTAATAAGTACAAAGTAGTTACGGCGTCAATTAAAGAGATATAACGGCATATAGACAAAATGGAATATCCACAGGAGCTATTGCACTTCTGCATAAACTATTGGGCTTAAAGAGCTGTACCAAGCATTTTGGATAAAGGTTAGAAAAAAGGGCTCAAATATGATATGCACTCGACGACAAAGTGTATGAGAGCACGCCAAAACACTCACTCACTCTCGGGCTTGCGAGATAGAAAAGAGAGAGTGCCTGAAGACACGAATACTGAACGAAAGTGCGTAGAAACTGCGCAAAATTGTGGACGCATCTGACCGTAGGTTCGAGTGTGAAACGAGTAGGAACGAGATAGCCCATAGCACGACATACTTCTGAAAAGGAAAAATACGAGATAATGCCTTCACACTCTCTTTATAGAGATCACAGATAAACTTGAGAAGATGTTTATCACGATGATGGGCATATAAGATATGTTATGGACGTGAGCGGTATAAATCATGACAATACACAGCTCCTTTATATTGCTAATACCAATAGCTATGCTTACACTGCCACTAATAGAGGGAACACCAGGACGATTCAAGAGTCATCACACAACCTTCTCCAGAGAAGATGATGACGAGGTACATATTTAATGCCCTGAAGTCATGCAATTAATCTAATATACTCTCTCGAAACGAAAAACACAGATTATAGTAAATATTATATCGAATTCACTTAAGATCAGCTATGATCACTGATGGAAAAGCATCAGCAGCTAAGATATTTGAGAGCTCGGCTCTAATGGACCAGACAAACGCAAAGTTAATAATACTAGAGTTGTTAGAAAAAGACTAAGAATAAAATATACAAAATGTGATGAGCTTATAGATATACAGTCCGAAAATCACAAGAGTAAGAAAGAGCGTACAAGGTAACATGTGTACCTATAAATATGTAAGAAGTACACAAGCGATCGAACACAGAAATCCTCAAGTGAATTATTGACAGATAAAGGACAGAGATATATATAACCTCTTTAAAAAAATACACAAAGAAATTATATTTGCCTGCGATAGGTAATCATGGTTCCTGTATATATAATACATAGAAGACTGAGTGAGATTAACCAATGATATTAGACAATGTGCCCCCAAGTATCCTGATGTGAGTATGTAACGCAACAAAAAGAATCTTTTACCTCGGAAATTAATGGTAAATTTCATATATAATTAGAAGTACATGTATTGTAGTATTTTAAATATTAATGTAAATATTTTACCTGCATATAGATAAAGTCTTAAGAATCACTGCTGGATTTTAATGCTTAGTAAAATTAAGTAAATATAGAAATCAGCAAAAAAGTCTGATAAGTATTGAGCACTTAAAATAGAATCAATACTTAATCCTTTGCCAATGAAAATTAATTTTTTAAATGAATAATAGAGTAAAACAGAAGGTAAAAGTATACTGACCATTGAAAGACTCCAGAAATTCCTCACCTTTAATAGGTTGTAACTTAAATCATATTTCACACTTGACGAGAGAGGGCTTTTTGAAGAAAGTGAACGCGCGACCACTCATAAATCTCTTGGGAAGCTTATTAGACATATGGATGAACAAGGCATACTTCCAATAGTAACTAGGGAAGAATATACAATGGACATGTACCATGTATATTTATTAAAACTATCGACCATACGAGAACAAGAGATACAAGCACCATATTAGACACGAGTCGAACCTACGCGTACAACCTACCACTCCAGAAAAGTCATAAGATTGTGTGGATAAACCTACAGGTAGAGGCTGACACAAGGTAAAGAACTTTAAGATTTTATAGAGAGACTCAAGCGAAGAAATACATAGAACGAAAGTCACAAGTGCTTCTTATCAACAAGATACCACACGCGTATTCACTCTCACATACGCTGCCCTCATCGAGACCACACATCATCACTCACACACACACCTTATATACCAAAACACACAGATAGTGTAGCACTCATCACCTCATACATATCTAGTATTCGTCAATTACACAACACCTCACGTAGAGAGATATAAAAATAAAACTCTCAATCTCTCCTATGCCTAGGAGACACAAGTGGCCCTCCTAGCACTCCAAAGATACACAGTAAAGAAAACACTAGACATACCACAGGTACATGCACTCACAAACACATGCTGTACATTTCTGCGTCCTAGCATTCAAAAAGGTTGTAACCAATGCTCTAAAGTGAACAATATTAGCACAATCGTAGTATAATCTATAGTAGTGAACACACAACACTTGATATTATATTGAAATAAATGGAGGATTGCAATTATAAAGTAGAAGAGTCCTTTGAAATAAGACTAAATGCTTTTCAAGAGAGGAGTATTATGAGATAAAAATCAGATCAGTAAACATGTAATAAAAGAATTAACTCTTTATTTCATTATAGAGCAAGGTAAGCCATGGTGGAGAATGAAGGTAATAAATAAGTAGAATGAATACAAGTGAGTCTGAGTAATAATAGTACTGTATGCAAAGAAGATAAAGAGACCTATTTATGAGCTTCTAGAAACGTACTCTGTACTGACATAGAAAATGCACTAATCAAATTCCAGACCCCTAACTATAGAAATCTATAGTTAGGGGTACCTCTGAGTTGGAGATGAGCGAAATAACTACCCAATTGTTTATTTGAAAGTCTTATGTTAATAGTAATTTAAATATTTAAAAAGTATAATTTTGATAATAGAATAATCAGTAGAATGATAGGACGTGCCACCCAACTTAAGAGGTGACAATTCTAACCCTCAATATTTAAACCATAAAATGAACTCATGAAGATTTCAGGTGTTATAGTGGACATGAGAAATATCTCCTAAATGGTCTCCGGGAACGGATCTAGACACAGACATTGTGTTCAGGGTATTTGGAAGATAAAGTAAAAACTAGGTGATGTGGTGCCAATAAAGACATCAATAAACCACGCCCATTTTGGAAATTAGGTAGAGTGTTGGATGTTATAATTGGTCACGATAATAACATCAGATCAGTCAAATTAAAAACAGGTTCTGGTGAAGTAGGATTGCATTCAATCAGCAACCTTTACCCCCTCGAATTAAATACAGGAGGTGGTAGTTTATCAAATGTAACACCTGTACCTACAACACCTGTACAGGATGACAACAGCAACAGACCTGGACCTTCTGGAGTAAATAATAATAATAAAGCCAATAATAAAAGACCTATGAGAAAAGCTGCTCTTAAACAGAGGCAGTTTATGCAATCCAATTTAGCTGATCTATAAATTAAATTGCATAAATAAATTATTAAGATTGGTTTAGGGTAATTTTAAGGTAGATTTAAGGTTTTAAGTAAAAAGAAAAAAGTAAAAAAAATATATTTTTTTAACTAATGAAATAAATAATATTAAAGGAAACGCAAGCACACAGCTTAAGTAAACACAAAGGGTATTGTATTGCTTCTTTTTGAAGCAATCCTCTGCCCGGAGTGTGTGAAAAATTATTCATGAAATTGTACATTTTTCATCATTAAATATTAATCCTCAGTAAAAATAAATCGCAGTAAAATTTCGGCTTAAATATAGCAGTAATATTCATCCGCCAGGTCACATGACACCAACGCGGTCAGTATATGAATTTCCAGTATAAAATTTTTTCCAGTATTTGAACAGTATGCCGTTCTTACGTACTTAGTCAACACGTATTGTGTATTGTGTACTCCGTCAGTATTCTGCTAGTAACCTGTCAGTATAGAACTAGTATTGTGTATTATGTATTTAAAATACACTCCGTTTAGTAACTTAAAGTGAAAGATAAACAATAAGTGTCTTTTTCTTTTTATTAATATTAATTAAATTGATCACGGCAGTTTTCAATAAGTTATGCCACTTCGATCACAGCTTCTTTAAGACGGTTAAAGTTAACTTGTATAAAGTTTAAGTTAATTAAAGTAAGGATTAACGAGTCCTTTAAAATGAGAGGAAACCCTTTCAAAAACCTTTGGAAATTCCTATCCGTAATAATTAATCATCATCTTGTCATAATAACTGTCTTAATTAATGATAATTTAAGTAATTGTTCTCCAAAAGAGTATTTAGGAAGGCCTTCCAATCGTTTACTCTACTCTAATAACTAATGAACTTCGGAATTCGTCAACCGGAAGAACAATTATTAAAGGTAAATATAGTTATCTATTTTAAATATTATAGTACTTTAGTGTAAAAAACTAAAAATAGTCTGGTGGCGTCAAGAGCCTCTTCTATCGAAAATTATGCAAAAATATAATTTTTGATATATTTGAAAGGGTTTGCGATTTATGCGATCGCTTTACTTAATTTAAAAAGGTTACTTCAAAGCCTTAGACATTGAAAATTTTGTTATTAAAAAACCCTTAACTTTTTAACATTTCTTCAAGTGCATAATTTGAAAAGTTAATTACCTTATTAATTGAACAAGTGCTTTAATTAAAAGTGAAAAGTTAATAAAAATTTAAACTTGTGTAGAAATTTAAAAGTTATTAAATTTTCAGTATTTTGTATCTTTCATGTTCACAATTCTTAATGCTAGTATCATATATATTAATATATGAAAAAAAAAGTAAAAAAAAAAATACATTTATCTGCACCATGAAACTTTAAATATACACATATATAGAATTATATATATATATATATATATATATATATATATATATATATAATATAATATATACTATATATATAGATAAGATATATATATATATATATATAGTAATATTATATATATCGTCTATTTTTCTGTGAAGCAACAAAACTATATATATATATATATATATTATATATAATAATATTATATATATATATATATATATATATATATATATATATATAATATATATATATATATATATAATATATTATATATATATATATATATATAATATATATTAATATATTTTTTATAGATTTATTGTGAGAGAAAAAAAAAAAAACTATTTAAAGGAGTGTGAATCTAATTCCATATGAGGTCTGTAAAAGCTTGCCAGATTTCTTTCTTGTAGTTGATATATGTTTTTTTAAAAGATATATATATGCAAGGTGTTTATATTGAATTGTGATTAGTTTTGGGATGTGATTCTGAGGAGAGCGCATGAAAAGTTTGACAGTTTGTGGTGACTTGGATTTGGGTGAGCAGAAGGAGATGTTAGGGATGTGGTTCTGGCTTATTGTGCAAAGTCGGGATAGTTGATTTGGTTGTTTAGGATACAGGCGTGAATGTAAGTTGTCTATAAGTGCATCACCTCTTTGGTGTGTGTGTGTGTGTATGTGTGTGTGAGTGTGTGTGTGTGTATGTGTGTGTGTGTGTGTGTAAGTGTTATGCCATGAGGGGTTGTATAAATATTGATGCCCGGCTATTATTAAAATTAAGTTGTTGCATTATGCCAAGGGGGACAGGTTAGGTAAATAAATATCTTGCGGGCAGTGTTGGGATATATTATATATATTATATATATATATAATTATATATATACTAATATATATATATATATATATAATATATATATATATATTATATATATATATATATATATATATATGGGCGAGAGAAGTACGCTGGGATCAACAAGTGTACCCGACGGTGAGGTACCTCTCTCCGCTCTTTCTAGGAGATATGAAGTTCGAAGAATTTTTGATTTCGGAAGTCAAAGTATAGGAGATTACGTCAATGTTAGGTTTGTGATGTTCAAAGATAGTGGTTTGAAGGTCTAGTCAGCACAGCAACCACCTGACACCATCAGGGGTAATACGGAGCAGATTAGATTTTCTCCGTAACGGAGGAAGTTAGTCTTCAGGACTCCGTCGGCCTGCTGACTTGAATGACTTTCGAGGAGGATTGTGAACTTTGATATAAAATGTTGATACAATCTAAGATTTTTACCTAAAGGAAGATGTAGAATTATTTAGCTCGTTTCCCGGAGCTTTCTCGAAGATTAACCCGATAGAGGTCTCGAAGATTAACCCGATAGAGGTCTCGAAGATTAAGAGTAACAATACCAAAAAACATCAATATGAAGGATAGTGACACTCCATAAAAAAGTGTTATCTTTACTAAAATCGCTCAGAATATATGGTGGGAGGTCTGACAAAAGTTAATGTTTACCACAGTCCTACCCCAACAATATATAAATAAAAGATTATGATTAAATAGAATTAGTTAATACACCTTGGAGAGCAAGTTAAAGGTTCCAAGGTGTAAAATATGTACACGAGCACAGACAGCTCTAGGATCAGAATCGAGAGTGGAAACCGAACGCTTCCAAATATTGCTCATGCATAAAAATCAAGGGAATAAGAAATCCAGACTCAACAATTGCGAATAAATGATGACTTAACTGAATTGACTGGGGGAATGGTTCCAAGTGGTGAGTCTGATTCAGGAGAATACAACTATGCTGAAGTACTATTAAAGAGGAAGGAATCAGGCCAAATCCCAACGTTAGAATTGGCAGGGAGAGGGATCCAGATGAACCACAACTCCGAAACAACTCCAAGAAGAAAGATTCAGGATGAATTCCAACTTTAAAATAGCACCGAGAAAAGATTCACTAAGGAATCCCACTCAAGATTATCAGCACAAAAAGAAAAGAAGGAATCCCAAGATTGGAAGAAAGATTCAAGTGAATCCCAACTATGAATGTATCCCAAACTATGAACCCTGTCAAATATAAACAATTATTGGTATTTATACCACAATTTATATTTGCATATTTGACAGTTATATGAAGTCACCTATATTTATTCTATTAAGAAACATACCCTGATATATCCAAGAGGGGTCTTTCTTAAATGGAGATTAATGATGTCAACGGCCTTCCAGCAAGCAACAAGATAGTAAACTGTAATAAGAGTTAAGTTTACTATCTGTACATTACTACAATTCTTACAGTTATTAATTAATAAAATCAAATAAATTTGCAGCACTGACCTCTGAGACAGCTAGAAAGGCTTATCACTTCTTGTGTATATAACTGTTTAGCACAATTATATCTTTGGTATCATCTGTGCTCCTGGTGCTATGTTTATCATTAAGTTTATATTATATTATACAAAAAATCATAACAAGATGTACTAAAAAAAAGAAAAACTGGTATAGTATCTATACATGTTATAAGGGTTTTTCAATAATTGAAGACATATAATAAATAATATAAAGTATCACAGCCTGGATTAGAAATGGTAAACAATTCCAGACTGTATTATAAAAAACATTTCCGAGAATAAACAACACCAGAATAAGATAGCGAATTGCCAATTGACACCATGGATGCATGATCAATATCTCCCTTATATCCTCCCCCACTAAATCTAAACCCCCACCTCAATTTTCCACGTCGTTCGAAGAAAGACGGGAGTGAAGAGGCAAGGAGCATAGAAACAGCGCGCAGGGAAGGATACTCAGGACTCTCTACTAAGCTATGAATATTTACAAGATATATTTTTTTTCAAGTTATATACAATTTTAATGTTAATTTTTAGATAAATTTTCACATTTATTCTTTAGTGATTCTAAGAATAAACGGTTCTAACAACGAAGAAAATCAAGTTAAAGGGTTCCTTGTTGATATTATCCTACAACCAAGAGGAATCAAGTAAAAGGTTTCCTGGTTGATATGATATATATGAGGGGTGACAATAGGTACTTCCCCTTAACAATGCTGTTATAACAAGCATCGATTATGTTGGCCTCTCTGACGGTATTATTATCTTTCCATTAGGATTTTCTTCTATAAGAGATCTTGATTTTTACCACTTCAACTGTAGATGGACAGTTTCCTCATCCATTCGTCAGATAACACAGGATCTTCTATAACGTGTTTGGCCTACTGGTGTCCCAATCCTGATTAATGTGCTCTTGGTTTGTTTGACACATACATAGCTTGCCCAAAGGGACTGTAGAAGTAACTTGGGATTGGGTATTCACCTTTCAGCAGCCTCAGTACATTTTTTCAAAGATCGATGTTATAATTGATGAAACACAGGTACGCAACACATATGGTGCGGCCTGACACAGCAGTTTTATGGTTTATCAGAAGATCTCTCGGCACCTAACAATGGCATGATGAATACTGATCGTCTGGTCCTGATACTCTGGGATACCGACAGAGATGTTTCTCGATGTCTTGTACTATGTAGAGTCAATCCTGAAAAACATCAAAATATCCGGCAGTTATTGAGTCATGGAAGGATTTCCAATTATAAAAAAAAACATGAGCATATTATCTAGTCTAAGATTATTAATTTTCATCATATAATAACTGTCTGGAAGCGAAAAAATGACGTAGAGTAAACTAAGTCATTTTCACCCTCACTATTTCTCAACTGCACTTATTGATTTGGGGAAATCAGAAGTACAAATTAATTATTGAGAAACTGACGAGTTATAATAAAAAAAACAAATTTAATTATATAAAATTTAAAATTTGTATCTTTAAAATAAAGGTATACCATCAGAAAATAGTTGCTTGGAAAGTTCATGGTTGTTCATCGAAAACACACCACCTCAATAATAATGAAAAATTTTTATTTTCATTATTATATTTTATATTTCGAAAATAGAAACAATCTAGGAAGTCTTTTTCCTGATTCTTTCTATTTTCTTGTTATACTTATGAAATCACCCAGTTGGCCCATTTAATTTGAAGAGAGAGAGTCTTACTCATCCAAGTTATAGATTGATCAGAGAACATCGGATTATCTCCTTCAGGAACCGGGACAAATCTGTAAAATAAGTTTTAAGCTCCTCCGGCCCACAACCTGTCATGAAACATGACAGGTTCGTTGGAACCGAGGAACTGGTATATATATATGTACAATAGGTACATATATATATACAGCTCAATATATATATATATATATATCAGTTTGTGAGGTAGGCGGTTTTCGATGACTCTATACATAATAATTATATGCATTTTGTTTGATAAATATATACTAGACAGTATATATTTATACCTTATACGTATTTAACCATTTGTGGTTAAATAACTTGAGGAATTCTATTACACAAGACTATTTTGATTTTTAGTTTATAGTTTTAATCTTTAGTCTGCAAGCATACACGAAGAATCCAGACACACAAAGATCAATTTTACAAGAATCAGGTACACCAGGAGGGTTTTTTCGTCACCTTAGTTAAAGTGTTTGACGATCAGGCACACTAGAAAGCATACATTCAAAACAGCTTCGATAGATGAAGATGTTATAGAACAATAGTTCAGAAGGAAGTTTACTTAAGAGATTAAGAAAGATAGGAATAAGAGTTTTTTTTTCAGATAACTTATCAGAACTATGTACTGATAAGTTTGATTGGCCAAGTAATTTAAATTTACGTTCCAGTCAGTAAGGGAACGATAGAAGTTTCATTCTTTAAAAAGATGAAGCAAAGCCAACTTTTATTCTCCAGGCTTATTTACTTCGTATCAGGACACAAGTGTGTCATTTTATAACCCCGAGACAAGGTTATAAAAGACTGGTCCTTCTTCAATAAGGTACATACTCCAATGGAGTCGACATAAAGTTTATTCACTACTAGAAGTAACTAGCAGATAGTTATAGTGAACCCCGGCTAAGCATTTTAAATAACAGGGTTCACCACCACCAACGTTATCCCCATATATTAAAGGTTTATTATGGGCATAATATATGTGAACGTTAACTTTAAAAACATCCGTAAAAGCAGTGATAACTTCTGGTATTGGCAATTGACCCGGAAGTTTTAATAATCGGAGTCTTTTTTGAACCAACTGCCCTTGAAGTTTATATTTTACAGGATGCTTTTGTAACTCGTCGATAAGAACATCTCTTACCTCTAAATGTCTCTCGACCGATCCATATAAGTAAAGAGAAAAACACTTATATAACGAGTCTCCTCCTCCGCTGATTTCTATCGGAAAGAACCCAGGAGGAATGAAATCCAAAGAAGTATTTTCGGCGGGTTCTTCTATATTATCATTTACGGGAGATCGGGAGAGAGCATCGGCAACTATATTTTTAGGGCCCGATATATGACGTATGTCAAAGTCATATTCATAGAGTTCTTCCATAGTTCTAGCTAACCTCCCATCAACCAGACTCATATTTTGTAAATAGATGAGTGGCATATGGTCGGTATATATAATGAATTTTATACCACGGAGGAAAGGTCTAAGGGATTTAACAGCCCAACGCAAAGCAGTTAGTTCTTTATCAATCACTCCATAATTTTTCTGAGCCCCATTGAAGGTCATAGAGATAAAAGCAATTGGTTTGCGTTCTCCGTCTTGGATTTGAGAAAGGCAAGCACCAGCCCCGAGGTCTGAAGCATCTACATGTAGCTCCATGGGAGAAACCTCTGGACTATAATCGGGGAACCCTAACAATGTGGGATTTACTAAGGCCTCCTTAAGTTGATCAAAGGCCTGCTGACACTCCGGCGTCCATTTAATGGATCTACCACCAGTCTGGCATGATAAAGGCTTACTGATTTGAGAACAGTTGGGAATATGTCGCCTATAAAAATTTACCATTCCCAGAAACTGGCGTAATTGTTTTACCGAAGTCGGGACGGGAAATTCTAACGCCCCTTTGAGATTTTTCTGAAGGGGAAGTATACCAGTCTGTGATATTTGGTGACCCAAGAACTCCACCTCAGTACGGCAAAGCCTGGTTTTACTGGGTTTAAGTTTATACCCATTTTTCTCTAATGCAGCAAGGACACGATCCAAGGTAGCTAGATGATCCTCTATGTCTTGACTGAGGATAATAATATCATCTAAGTATATCATAACCTTGGACCATGGTAATTCCTCTTAGTGCAAGATTCATGGCTCTTTGGAAGGTAGCTGGTCCATTTTTAACACCAAAGGGCATTCTTAAATACTCATACTGGGCAAATGGAGTGGAAAAAGCAGTTTTTTCAACACTTTCGGGTTCCATGGCCACCTGATAATAACCACGGACCAGATCAATGGTTGTAAAATATTTATTACCATACATATTATAAATCATATCTATTAGGTTAGGTAAAGGGAAGGAATCTGTCTTAGTAACACTATTTAATTTCCGGTAGTCTATACATAAACGCAACTTACCGTCAGGTTTTCGGACAGGAACCACAGGAGCCGAATAAGGGGATTTACTAGGTCTAATAATATCCTGCTCCAACAGTTCATGACATTGTTTTTCTATTTCTTGAGCCAAGGGACCCTGGAAACGACGTACTGGTAATCTCACAGGTCGACCAGTTTCTACCTCGATATTGTGTGTGATATTAGTAGCCACTCCAACGTCGTGGTCACCGAAACTGAGAGCCGATTTATGTTTTAATAACACTGCGATTAATCGTTTCTTTTCGAGGTCAGAGATAGGAATATCCGCAAAGCAAAACTCCTCCTCCAACTTAGTGGGGGACCATACGTCTGCTTTAAAGTTGATTTCGGAATTCGCCTCTACTGGCCTAGTATTAATTTGAAGAATATCTTCTTCTTCCAAAGAACACAAACTACCTACTACAGTACCCTTCCTAACATAATGAGGTGTATCGGAAGGATTAAATAGAGCGATTCTACACGAATCTCGCAAATCCAATACACCAGGAATTGGTACAACGGATCCCATTGGCTCTGATTGAAAACCTACCAAAGCAGAGATTTCAGATGAAGGACAACTTACATCCACCATCTGACAGAAGAAAACGGGGGAACATTTATGGAATTAACCGTGACGCATTTATAAAAGGGGATGTTTAGACTCTCATCCTTAGCTACGAATTCTATACAATCATTAGATCTATGTACTAATTCCCGCGTAGTTAAGTCTGGGAGAAGGTCATTTTCTTTTAAAGCGACAGCCCCTAAAACTAGCGGAGCAGGCATAAATTCTTGAGGAACTACCAACAAAATGACGGGTTTAGATACATAATCACTGTCAGGGAAGTGCAAGTTACATTCAGTATAGAAGTCAATAGGTACTGAATGTTCTCGGACCAGACCACTGATGGCATTAACTTTTATATCTACAGAGGGCCGTAAGGGCAAGTTCATCATGTACGCCTCGGTGATTTCAGTGCTAATTAAACTAATTCCAGCCCCACTGTCTACCATACAACCGTAGAAACCAGAGCTGTTGGGAACCAAAGCGACTGAAACAATCAGAGGGTCCTCCTTGAAAGGAGTACAATGGACTACCATCGTCCGTAAGGGATTTTCTAAGGGTTTAGGTATTTCTAAGGGAGGTCGTTCAGAAGATTTCTCGGGAATAATTTTAGAAGTTTTAAAATTTTCTATGCCTCCATCATCATTGACTGAGTCGATTAAAGGGTTATTCTCCACCAGAGGACTCAAGTCCGGGGAGACCAGGAGTTTAAAGGGGGATCATACCGCACCTCATCATTAGCGCAAGGGTTTAAATTTTTACTTGCAGGTAGGGATGGTTCCACTTGCTTGGACGATGGAGGCCTGTGATTGGTCGATTGATTTGAAGAATACGACCGGGAATATACTTTTTCAAAGGGAACAGTTCTAAGGGAAGAAGGCTCGTGGTCATGATTATGGGACTGGGGAGGAGCACTAAGGGAACACCTCATCCCAGCGTGAGGACCACCGCAGAAGGGACAGACTACTTTTCTAATATTCGGAGAAGAAGAGGAAGGAGACTTCCTAGATCGACAATTGGCCCTGATGTGACCTTTCTTTTTGCAATAACTGCATACTCCCAGATATTTGTAACACTCTTCCATGGAGTGACCTGTTTTTTCGCAGTAGTTACACAAAACCTTTCTCCTTTCATCAGGCTTAGGACGAGAATTTGAATTATGGTCAGGACGAACTGTACTATCATGGTTCTTGTAACTATTGGTGGAGTCACGATAGTATCGACTACCATTATTTCGTTCTTGCGGACTATTTTTCTTCTTAGGAGCCGGCCGATGATTATTGTTGGATTTAGGTTTCCGTTGTTCGACGTTTTGCTGTAAAACCTCAGTCCATCCGGGGTGTGCAGTATTTATCCGGATAACGGATTCCAAAGATTCGTCAAGGTTCACTTTCATCGCGGTCTTTTGGGCATAAGTTGATTTGTCGATCTCAAGTGGATTAGTTTGGGAAATGGAATTCGGGAAAGCGATATTCTCGCTATCTAAGGAGTCCGCAAAATTCACTATATTTTCCCAGGAAGCTCTATAACCGTCCAACTCCATCATTTTAATATATTGACGGACGAATGTTTCAATATATGGAGGCAAACTACAAAGGAAAGCTCTAAGGGAATCATGATCTCTCATATCGTATCCAGGATATGCCTGACTAGCTAGGCGCTCTAACCGAAGGGCGAACATTTTGATGCTCTCGTTAGGGTATCGGTGAGCGGCATGATACTTCTGTATTCTGTATTCTTTTTTCTTTCGTTCCTCATCACGATACCAACACACAAGATTATCCCGTACAGAGAAGTATTCACGGTTATCTTTTATGATTTCTCGGTATATATTCAAGAATTTGCCTTCTAGCTGTCGGCCAAGCAGTCGTAACCATTGGTGATGGGCATTAGGGTAGTGTAAGCTACAATAAGCCTCAAAATCAGCCAGGTAGACTAAGAGATCTTGTTCCGATTCGTATTTAAACTTTCCAGGATCCACAACCTTAAGCTTCTGAGAGTTCTTGAGTAACTGAGTAAGAAGCACACTATTTCTCCAGCATGTCAAGTCTTCTTTTTTCATGTGGTCCTTGAATACAATTATGTTCATTGTCGCCAGGAATACGACGCATAATAGTCGTTGAGAATATCCAGGAATATAACCAGAATGTGACTGAGAACTGGGGCCGAAAACATCTGGTGCTCCGGATATTGATTTAAGGGAATTTGTTCTCGTTGAGGCTGTAGTAATTTATTATACTTTCCAGAAAAGTCAGCCTCTCCTCTATGGATAGGGGATAGAGAATCTCTATTGTCTCTGCCCATATCGGGAGTTCTAAAGAGAGACTTAGGTTGGGTGAAGTAATTTACTGGGGGTATAGAATCATGACGAAGATTGGGATTAAAGAAGTTGAGGTTTAGAAGGAAATTATCAGTAGTTATTAGTTTAGATTAGAATAAGGTTAGGATTAGAATGAAGATTAGGATTAGGAATAAGATTAGGGATTAGAAAGATTGTATTTAGGGATTATGATTAGGATTAGGAATAAGATTAGGATTAGAATGAAGATTAGATTAAAGAATTTATCCCTAGGATTTTCTACATAACTGGGTGGATTATGTAGAAAAGGTATTGATCGTGGTTGAGATTGGGAAACTAAGGAAGGTTTATACTCACGATCATATAAAGAAGTGGTATTTTTAGGCATATGCACATAATGGGAATCGAATTTAGGTGGAATACCTTGACCTTGATCATGGAACGTTCTGTGTTCAACCTCACCGACTGTATCGTTTACTTGAGCCAATTGCCTTTCACTTAACACCTGTTTATGGAGTTTAGTTAATAAAGTACTCATCTCAGGCTCAGTGAAAGGTTTGTCAGAGTTAGGAGCCAAAGATAAGTCAGAGGGTATGTCAGAGTTGACAACCTCTACCCTGTCTTTATTTTCCACATTCATTCCTACATTCATTCCTTCATTATTTTTATTACGATCATCACGGAGACGTTGTTCTACACGTGGATCTAATGCGACAGCTGCAAGAGAGGGATCAAAGTCCACAGCTTCTTGGCTATCAGCATTTATGCTCGTATCCAAGTCTTTTGGTTGAGGTTTTTCTGACATTTTCTTTTGTAAAAGAATTTCAAAGTATTGGAGGGTTATTCTAACTAACTCTCGATCTGTCCAAAGTAAGTACAAAAGAAGAAGATTTTTCTTTGAAAAGAACTGAAGAGAATCGATGATTTTTCAAAAATAAATATGATGATGTGAGCGAGAGTCACAATCCTAGTGCACGCAAGCGCAGGAACTCAAACAGAGTCCCTGTTCGGGCGCCACTTAATTTATTTATGTGGCGGAGAGGAAGTACGCTGGGATCAACAAGTGTACCCGACGGTGAGGTACCTCTCTCCGCTCTTTCTAGGAGATATGAAGTTCGAAGAATTTTTGATTTCGGAAGTCAGAGGAGATTACGTCAATGTTAGGTTTGTGATGTTCAAAGATAGTGGTTTGAAGGTCTAGTCAGCACAGCAACCACCTGACACCATCAGGAGTAATACGGAGCAGATTAGATTTTCTCCGTAACGGAGGAAGTTAGTCTTCAGGACTCCGTCGGCCTGCTGACTTGAATGACTTTCGAGGAGGATTGTGAACTTTGATATAAAATGTTGATACAATCTAAGATTTTTACCTAAAGGAAGATGTAGAATTATTTACTCGTTTCCCGGAGCTTTCTCGAAGATTAACCCGATAGAGGTCTCGAAGATTAACCCGATAGAGGTCTCGAAGATTAAGAATAACCAAAAAGCATCAATATGAAGGATAGTGACACTCCATAAAAAGTGTTATATTTACTACTAAAATCGCTCAGAATATATGGTGGGAGGTCTGACAAAAGTTAATGTTTACCACAGTCCTACCCCAACAATATATAAATAAAAGATTATGATTAAATAGAATTAGTTAATACACCTTGGAGGGCAAGTTAAAGGTTCCAAGGTGTAAAATATGTACACGAGCACAGACAGCTCTAGGATCAGAATCGAGAGTGGAAACCGAACGCTTCCAAATATTGCTCATGCATAAAATCAAGGGAATCAGAAATCCAGACTCAACAAATTGGTAATAAATGATGACTTTAACTGGTCTGACTGGGGAATGGTTCCAAGTGGTGAGTATGATTCAGGAGAATACAACTATGCTGAAGTACTATTAAAGAGGAAGGAATCAGGCCAAATCCCAACGTTAGAATTGGCAGGGAGAAGGATCCAGATGAACCACAACTCCGAAACAACTCCAAGAAGAAAGATTCAGGATGAATTCCAACTTCAAAATAGCACCGAGAAAAGATTCACTAAGGAATCTCACTCAAGAGTATCAGCTTAAAGGACGGATTCAGGATTGAATCCCTGGAACAGAAATCGGATTCAGGAATGAAGCCCCAAAACAGAAGATTTAGAATGATTCAAGTATGAATCCCACAATCAGAACCCTGTCAAATATAAACAATGATTGGTATTTGGACCATAATTTATATTTACATATTTGACAGTTAAATGAAGTCACATATATCCATACTATTAAGAAACATACCCTGATATATCCAAGAGGGGTTTCTTAAATGGAGATTAATGATGTCAAGCCTTCCAGCAAGCAACAAGATAGTAAACTGTAATAAGAGTTAAGTTTACTATCTGTACATTACTACAAATCTTAGTTATTAATTAATAAAATCAAATAAATTTGTAGCACTGACCTCTGAGACAGCTAGAAAGGCTTATCACTTCTTGTGTATATCAAGGTTTAGCACAATTATATCTTTACTATCATCTGTGCTCCTGGTGCTATGTTTATCATTAAGTTTATATTATATTATACATAAAATCATAACAAGATGAACTAGAAAGGAGAAAAACTGGTATAATATCTATAAATATTATAAGGGTTTTCAATAATTGAATTGATAAGATGAATAAGATTGTATTATCACAGGCTGGATCAAAAATGGTTACAAAATTCCAGACTGTATTATAAAAAACATTTCCAAGAATAAACAACACCAGAATAAGATAGCGAATTGCCAATTGACATCATGGATGCATGATCAATATCTCCCTATATATATATATATATATATATATATATATATATATATAAATCATATATATATATATATATATATATATATATATATATATATATATATATATATATATATATATATATATTTCAATTTTTTGGTCTGCAAATAGCAAATAAAAGGTATTAAAATCTTTTATATATATATTTAAGTAGTAGAGAGCCAGTACGAGAAGGCTCGGTAGTAAATGTCCCAAGGGTCAGATAGACCTACCACTCCTGAGAGATCACCACTTAGTCCCCCGGAGACCCCGGTAACAGTAGCTACACAGCAACCCACACACACACCACCACACACCTAATTAGTGTTAGAAAATCCTTTAAATATGACGGGAGAAGACGAACGTAGCGAGAGAGAGAATATGACGGCAGTTAACGTGAACCGACTTTTTATGTCCAAAATCAAAATTCCTATCTTGGATGGGCCCCCTGCAATCGGTGCCGCATCCACTGGTCCCCATGTGAACTCGTGGTTAAAAATACTTGAGCATAACTTCGCTCAGGAGGGCATAACCAGAGAAAATAACTTGCGCACTTGTACATATAAGCGCAGATGCAAATTCCTCAGCAAGAATAGCGCTAGAAGCGACCCCAGAGCTTTCTGAAACGACTTCTTACGAAGAATTTAAGAAAATTTTGCTCGAAAATTTAGCTCCTATGACATCGTTTCGCGTATGGGAGTTATTTGAGGAATTCACAACAATGAAATGGAGCAAAAGTTCGACCCTAGCGACTTTTTGTCACAAGTTAAGAAGGCTGGTGACAGAGTTCTCTGAAGAACTCGAATTGAGATATGGTATAGTAGTGAGTAAAGAGATGAGAAGGGTAATGTTGTGGGGCAATACTTACATGAAGTTCACAGATGCAAAGACCAAA
>JABUQX010101958.1:30000-32263 GCA_015478945.1 Trachelipus rathkii | reverse complement strand
TAAGTTATACTTTATACACATACGTACATCTAGAATATCTACTTTACTTTGGTACGATATAATAATACCTATGTATATATTACTGACCCCCCTCCCATGCAAACCAGCGCTATGCTTTACCGCCTTATGGTCAACAGTACATTTTTATCACAATAAATATATAAATCATGACTAAAACTAAAAATAAAATATATATTAAAAATTAACTTTAAACCTATAAAAAAAAAGTAAATATAAATAAATAATGAATATATATTATATATATGATATATATATATATATTATAAATATATAATATAATAAAATATATAATATATTAATAATATAATTATATATATATTTATGTAAAATTTAATAAATATATAATATATATATATATATATATAATAAATTATATTTACCCTATATTAATATTACGATATAATAAATTCTAATAATATATTATATATTATATATTATATATATATATATATATATATTTAATATATAATATATATATTATATATATATATATATTATATATATATATACTTATTATTGATATAAATATATATAATATTATATATATATATATAATTATATGATTATATATATATAGTATATATATATATTATATATTTAAATATATAATAATATATATATACTATAGTATGCTTCGCATTCATCAAAAAACAACAACAATCACAAAATGCTAAGATATGACGTCTTTCCGTGGTTCTCACCGGATATTTATATAATATATTTATTTTGTTTTTAGTTATAGGTATATAATATATATTATAATACATATATAAAAAATATTATATACTATTATATTCTATTATATATTTAAAAATATAATATATACCTATATATAATGATATTATGATGAAAATACATATATAATATATAATAAATATATATATATAATACATAACTTTATATATAATATTATATAGATATATATATAACAGTATATATATTAATAATATATATAATATATATATATACTACTATATATATATATATAAGTAAATATATATAGTATAATACTATTATATGTATATACGTATTATTAATATTATAGTACGGGATAATATATTATATATATAATAAAAATAAAATATAATATAATATATATATATATATATCATATATATATATATATTATATATATATATATATTATATATATATAATATATATATTATATTTAATATTATAAGAACTTATAGTATATTAGAGTAGATAGACAGTTATAATGTTGCAATGAAGAGACTGACTAATGAACAAAAAAAGATCCACAATTTTTCTACTAAAACAGCCATTCTTTTTTTCAAAATATATATATATATATATATTATATATATATATATATAAATATATATATATATATATATATATAATATATATTATATAGTATAGATATAGTATATATATATATATACTATTAATATAATATATATATATATATATAGTAAAATATATTATATAGTAGTATATAGTATTATATATATGGTTATGTATATAAATATATAAATACTATATTATATATACTATATATATATAATATATATATATATATATATATATATATATATATATTAATAATTATATTATATATAATATATATATATATATATATAGATATATATAGTATATATATATATATATATATATATGCGGTGAGAACCACAGGAAAGACGTATATTTTAGCTTTTGATTGTTGTTGTTTTTTTGGGATGATGCGCGCGCATACTATATATATATATATATATATATAATATATATATTTATTATATATATATAATATATATAATTATATATATATTATATTATATATAATATAGTATATATATATATATATATAGTAAATATATATATTATATATTTGGCTTATACGTTCATTTAATCAATTTGCTTAATAGAATCCATAAACAAAAGTTGGATGCCTTGTGGATGGAGGGTCAGTCAGAGTATGGGTGACAAATCATCCATGTTCATTAGAGTGTCTATTGGAGTTCTATCAATCACGTTGCCTTAATTCTAATTTCATGTTGATAAACCTTTACTCTTACCCAATGAAATACAATCATAAAAGAGGGACAGGTAATCTCTTTTCTCTTCCAAACAATTTCTCTTTTCTTTGGTCGGTTTAATTATTGTTTTTTTTAATTATTTTTTTTTATCTGTATGAAATATTCTAACTTAATGTTCGTTCGTTCTCCGATTAATCTTTTTTTTTTTTTATAAATGACATATAACTTCTACTTTTCAACAGGAGT
>JABUQX010101958.1:0-22500 GCA_015478945.1 Trachelipus rathkii | reverse complement strand
ATGAATCAAAAATAATTTAAGTGAACAATAGTTTTTTAAAAAATAGTCATATCTGGAAACTATCTTATGAGCGCAGTGCCAATTTTTGGCCTGCAATTTTTGAAATTTAAAAGCTACATATTATTTCCAGCTTAGTATCAATATCTAATGAGAAAAAACATTAAAGAAATAAAATACAGTGCATTCTACCAACAAGTAATAGATTTATTTAATCAAGAAAATAGAAGAATAGAATTAACATATAAATATCGTAAGTAATATATATATATTATATATATATATATATATATATATATATATATATATATATTATATTATATATATATATATATATATATATATATATATAATATATATATGATATATATATATATATAATATATAAATTTATATATAATATATATGATATATATACTATATCTGCTGGAATTGCTTCTGCCAATGAGGCTAAGCTCCGCAAGGACATGATATACTATGATATATTCTATAATATTATATATATAGAATAATATATATATATAATATATTATATATATATATATATATATATATATATATATATTATATATATATATATTATATATAAATATATATATGTGATGCTATTGACATTGGCCATTAATTTAACATCCTGCATCCGCATCCCGTAATTTCACGCACTTTTCAAATATCCGCCATTCACATTTTCAATTATTTTTAATCGGATGTATATGTGTATTTAAAAGTGTATTAATTTGTATTTTCTTTCTTTTCAATCTACTTGGACAACCTCTCAATATTTTTTAGTTGCCGGTAAGATAATATATATATATATATATATATATATATATATATATTATATATATATATATAATATATATATATATATATATATATATATATATATATTATATATAATATAATATATATATATATATATATATATATATATATATATATATAATATATATATAATATATATAAATATATATATATATATATATATATATAAATAATATATTTTAATATATATATTAATATAAAATTATATGTATATATTTAATAATATATATAATATATATAATTAAATATTTAAATATAATATATATATATATATTTAATATATATATAATACATATATATAATATATATTATATATATATATTGATTTTTTTTTCTTTTATATATATATATAATATATATATATATATATATATATATATATATATATTCTTTCTTCACTTCCAAACATGTAGGGTAGAGCTCATAACTCGCACTGAAATAGGATAGTTAAGTTGAAGAGCATGACATAAATCGAAACAAAATCGTCAGTATGCAATAAGCAGGCCACCTTTTCATTCACCATCAGTCCAACACCTTCCACTACCATCCCTACCTCTAATTCTTTCATCACCCAATCCATATACAAATTAAAAAGCCAAGGAGCCAAAACACATCCCTTCCTCACTCCACTATTAATATTAAACAATTCAGTCGCAATTCCATTTATTCTTACACACACCTCACTATTGACATACATACTTTAAATTCCACTCAGAATCCTACCACCAACAACATATATCACTAACACCTGCCACAGAGGTTTCCTATTAATCCTGTCATACTACTATTGCAAGTCCATAAAACCTAAATCCAATTTATTCTTCTTCTCTCTCATTTCCTCAATCATTTCTTTAATTGTGAAGATTTGATCTAGTCGACCTCTACCACTTCTAAATTCACCTTATTGATCCCCCATCAGTCCCTCTGTCATTAGGAGCACTCTTTCTAACAAAATGGCAGCATATATCTTCCTTACAACACCCAATAAACTAATTCCCCTACAATTCCTACAGGTTTTCTTATCTCCCTTACCCTTATTTATAGTTCCTATATATTACTGCTCTCCTACAATTCTTCGGAACTAAACCCTCAATAAACATTTTTTCACACAACTTCCATATCCAGTCCTCACAATCTCACTTCCATTTTTGATCATTTAATCAGCAATCCCATATATACCTGAGGATTTACCATTTTTCAACTTTCTCACTCTACCTATTACCTTCTCCCTACTGCTAATTACCTCATCCCAAAAATAGTTATTTCTTCTCACATTATCAAACCCAAACACATTCACAATCACCTCTTCTTTACTGCCATCGCTATGCAGATTTTCGAAGTCTTTTCGTCTACTCTCTCTTCGCATCCACTTCATCGGTCATGAAAGTACCATCCCAATTCATTATTCTACGAAGATTCCCCTTATTCTCTTTCTTAACCTTTCGTACCTTCTTCCAGAAGAGCTTTCAATTCTCTTTTAAGTTTCCGCTCATCCTCTTTCCAAACTGTTCATTTACCTCTTTCTTCCTCCTACGTTTGCAACTTCTAGTCTTCTCTTTTTTTTTATCCTTATATATTTCTATACACCTTTCTTTTGAAACCTCATCATTAGATATTAGCACATTTCGCAACGCCTCTTTAATACTTTTTACCACTTGCATCACCTTTTCATTCAACCACTAATAATTGACATTCTTACTTCCTACTTTAGCACATCCACATACTTCTCTTGCACTACTAACAAAAGCTTCCTTCACTTGCGTCCAGATTTGTTCAGTTTCATCTTGCTCACATTCAAATGATTTATTTCCAACAGCTCTCACATATTCTTAATTATAACTTTGTTCACTTAACTTCTCACTCTTAATCCTCCCCACTTCCTTCATTATCTCTTTACTTTCCATCCATACCCCCACTAACTTAATTCTACATAAACAACACATAATTATCGAGTTTGCCCATCCCAACTCCTTCGCTTATTTAACGTCTATCACATACTTTAACATCTCCTTCTTCACCAGCACAAAATTAATCCTACTTTTCACTTCGGTACCATCTCTACCTATCTCAACTCTCTTATACTTATGAATACTCTCGTTTCCGAAGAATATATTACTTAGACACACACCTCTCTTTTAACAGAAATCAATCAATTTACTAAAATTCTCATTTTCTCTTACAACCCCAAAGGCACCAGTTTTACCATCCATTTTACGATCACCTATCTAACCATTTAAGGCTCCCAACACAATCATTCTGAAGCCCCTACTCAATGTATCCAAAACAACATTCAGATTATCCCAGAAAGTCACACTCTCCTCAAAGTCACCCTCAGATGGACCATATATTACAACAACACATACCTTGACCTTCTCAAAATTAAATTTAACCATTAGAATTCTAGTACTCACACAAATAAAATCCACCATTGCTCTATGCCATAGATCACTCATCAGAATAGCAGCTCCTTCTCTCCCCCTCTCCCCCTCTCCCCCTCTCCCCCTCTCCCCCTCTCATTCCTCTCCACTGCAAAAAAACACACATTTTACATCACACCATTCGCCTTCACCACTTCCATCATCTTTGTTTCAGTCACAGCAAGCAAATCAGATTTACCCTTTCTAAATACATCCATCACCTCCTCCTCTTCTCCTCACCTCCTCAAATTCGACTAATATTTCATTTACTCAGACGATTCATACAATTCCGCCGGAAGATACATGGTCGCTTACGACTATCACCACCAGGTCAGAGGCATGTATAAGCGTTCCTAAGGTTTAAATAAGTGGTAGTTGGTCCGCAACCCAATTACCACTGTAAATTTAGTAGACTCCCACTACACGCAGAACATACGTTGTGGGAACTTTTCCCCCCTCTCCACACACGGATACATGAAAAAAAGGTGTTGCCTGTAATAGTAATAGTGTTTTATGGCATGTACGTGAACGGAGAATCTACTACTGTGTAAGAAGAGTATGGATATGACTGCAAGAGGGGCGAACCATTGAGCACTGAAGTCTCATAGGATGTACCCTACACTCCAAATGGCCAATGGAAGGTAATCTCAACGCTTCGAAACGCTACTTCCATCCCTATATATATATATATATATATGATATATATATATATATATAATATATTATTTTTGTTTAATTTGTACCGATATATAAATATATATATATATTATATATATTATATTATATATATATATATATAATATATATTTAAATATATGATATATCAATTCGCGGACACACACACACATCTATATATGGAAATTTATATATATATATATATTATAATATTATATGATATATATATATAAATATATATATATATAATATTATATATATATATTATAATAATTGTGTTTCGTAAAAAAAAGCATTCGAAGCCAATATTTATAACCATTAAACCTATTGTGTATAAACGAATAAGAATATTAGGTCATAAAAATATTTGCATATAATTAATGAAATTTTAAATATTTAAGCCTTACATTTTTATTTAACAAAAATAATTTAATACACAGTTAATTTTTCAGAATATTATTTTATTTTTAAATGTATATCAATAAACAAACTTAATATAATATATATTATATTATATATATATAATATATATATATATTATAATATATATATTATATATATATATATACTATATATTTATATATATAAATATATATATCATATAATCATATATTATATATATATATACATTATATATATAAATATATCATATAGTATATATAATATATATACTGATCATTATTATATATATAACTATATATAATATTTATATATTATTATAGTTTTTTATGTATATTATATATGATATATATATATATATTATATACTATAGTATATATAATATATATATACTATTATATATGTTATATGAATATACTAATATAACATATATATAATATATATATATATATAATATAATATATATTATATATATATATTAATAGTGTATATATTATATATAGTATATATATATATATATATATATATATATATATATATATATATCTATATATACGAAGCCCTAAAAGACAACAGCACTTTTTTCACTCCAAGACAACATTGCCTTATATTGTCACAACATTATTCAAACATCTAGCACACTACAACAACCCAAAAATCCTTAGTCGACAAAACCAAACGAAACACTACACAAACGATATTTCTATAATCATAGGCTCTAATAAAATATCAAACCTCTATCTATCTAAAACACTATGAACCTTACCTAACTGAAGCATGCAACATCATGAAAAAAAAAAACATTAATAATATGGAAGTATGAAAGAAGGTAATAATAATGATATGAATTATGAAAGAAAGCAATAATAATATGAAAGCAAGAAATAATAATATGAAAATATGAAGGAAAGCATTAATAATAATATGAGTAAACAAAATAATATGAAAATATGAATGAAAGCAATAATAAAAAATTTGAAAGAAAGCAAAAATAGTATGAAAATACTAAATAAAACAATAATAATAATAATATGAAAATATGAAAGAAACCAATAATAATGTGAAAATGCGAAAGAAACCAATAATAAAATGAAAGTCAGCAATAATAATATGAAAATATGAAAGAAAGCAATAGTTATATGAAAATATGAAAATATGAAAGAATGCAATAATATTATGAAAGAAAGCAATAATAATATAAAATCATAAAAGAATGCAATAATAATATGATGGAAAGCAATAGTAATATGAAAGAAACCAATAAATATGAAAATAGGAAAAAAACAATAATGATATAACATGAAAGAAATCAGTATTAATTTGAAAATATGAAAGAAAACAATAATAATAACAAAATATGAAAGAAAGCAATAATAATATGAAAGAAAACATTAATAATATGAAAATATGAAAGAAAAAAATAACAAATGTAAAATAAAGGAATAATAATAGGAAATTATGAAAGTAAGCAATAGTAATATGAAAATGCGAAAGAAAGCAATAATATTACCACAGCTAAAACTAAGAAAAACACCAAACATATCATACTCTCATTGCCCGATATTCCTCCTTTCCCCACTCTGTCAACGTTTAGAAAAACTTATTCACCCAAATATACGATCGCTCAAACATTTACTAGACTTCCAACACGGCTTCAAAAAATATACACTCATGCATCACCACTCTAACAATAACCTTTCAAAACATCATAAATGACTTCAACCAATCACCCTTTCGTAGTACCATACTCACAGTCATTGACATAAACAAAGCCTTCGACATTGTGCCAGAAACATCTTCATACTAAAGAATCCTAAACTTCCCAACAATATTTAAAAATCATAAAAATCTGAATTTTTAACACCTCAATTATCCAACAAAAATCCTATTTCAAAATTAGTAAAACTGAGAAATAGAGTTCCTTGTGGAGCGATATTATTACCTCTCCTTATCAACCTTATTCAAAGCAGACCTACTTACCCAACTGGCCATAGACAAAACAATAATAACTCATGCAAGCGACACATCCTTTATCACACCAAGCTTAAATATCTCACAGTTATCGCAAGCACACACAAAATTATATATATATAGTCATATATATATAATATATAGTATAGGATAAAAGAAGGATCTATAATAGTCATATATATATATATATAATATATTAGATATATATATATAAATATCATAGTACTATATAATATATATATAATATATATATATGAGGGTGTGAGTGTTTTAATATAATTGTGCTAATTTGCATAAAATTTATTATCCAAATATAAATATTAATAAATAACTAGCAGAGTAATTGATCTTATTTATTGAATTATTTTTTATTTCACAATTTGTCCCAAAAATTAGTATTTTTTGAATAAGGGGTATTGCAGTTAATTTAAATATCAGTCAAAAGACCATCGCTCTATGTTTTAAAAAAAAAAAAGATTTGTCTTTTTTCTTTTTTGTTTATTTAAAAAAAAAATTTTTACCGTCGCATTTTTAAGCCAGGATTTGAAAGTAATCTCAAGTTTTTCAAAAAGTTTTTTGACATAATTAAAATAAAAAAAAAATTTGAAAAAAAAAAATTTTAGCCGCGACAGCTAATTGGAAATTAAATTGCAGACCCTCCCATTTTTTATAAATTAAAAAATAAGAAATTCTTATATATATATATATATATATATAGTATATATATATAGTATACTATATATATATATATAGTATATATATATAATATATATATATATATATATATATATAGTATATATATATTATATACTATAAATATATTATATATATATATATGATATATATAATATATTTATATTATATATATATATTATATAAATAATATATAAATATATATATATATGATATAATATATAATATAAGACTCGTATTTATTTTTGGCCGAAACTGAAGTGCTCAGCTTCGATCTGCTGCGTCCTGTTATTTTAAGTTAAAAATAGAATTCATTCCATGCAGAGGTTGAATCTTTATGGGTAAACATTTTATATATATCTAGTATATATATATATAATATAATAATATATATATATAATAGTATATATATATATATAGTTATAACTAGTATATATATATATTTATATATATATTATATATATAGTATATGATATATATATATATATATATTACTTTGTCCTCTTAATTATAAATTTCTTAATTTATAGAAAATTGTGTCTGGCTTCAGGTAGAGTGGAAAGGTCTTCATCTATTCCCTTCACCAAATTTTGCTTGGCATGCATGTAACCCACTAAAGCTTACAAAGAGATATTTGTTTTTAATGATGCATGCATATAAAAACTCAATTTTTTCAGTTTCATTTAACAGGGTTAATGAAAATGATTATCATATATATAATATATATATTATATATATATAGTATAATATATAATATATATATATATAATATATATATATATATAATATATATATATATATATATATATATTATATATATATACAGATATATATATATATAATAATATATTATATATAGGGTATATATATATATATATATATATATATATATAACATAAGTGTTGCCATTTTTTTGACGAAAAACAAAACGATTGTTAATATTCTTTTGAAAGACAAAAGTTGATTCTATTCTATTATTATAATAAAGGAAAAAAATATTCAATTTACAACAAAAGAAAAACATGAAATATTTGAAGGAAGGAATCGAGATTAAAGAATTTATCTTTTCGCCTCCTTCAAAGATTTCGACGTTGGTCGAAAATGTTTCAGTAATTCCTTTTTCGAGATTGACGAATGGAGTCAATAATGCAGATAAATTTTTTTCAGAAATTGCCAGATGTGTGATAAAATAAATAGCTAATTTATTTTATAACGGGGTAATGAATTTAAATTTTGGGGGAAAAAAAGATTTAGGAGAATTTTATAAAGTTTATATTGGATTTTTTTTTAGCTATTTTTCTTATTTTGTGTAAAAATAAAACTATTAAGAGCAATTTTAAAAGTATTATAAGTATCATTACTTAAATAAATGTAATACACTTGAAAAAACTCTAAAAATTTCAATTAAGGAATAGTTTTGTTTCAAAATAGAGCCTCTAATTGTTCGCTAATGTATATATATATATATATATATATTATATATATTATATATAGTATATAGTAATATATATATATATATAGTATATAATATATATATATAATATATATATATATATATAGTAATATATCATTATATTATATTAGTATTAGACTGGTTACAAGAAATCAAAGTTTGAATTTTTATGTGGGAATCCCCTAAAATGGGACACTTGGCTAAAAAATGAGATTTGGAAAGATTTAGGCTCACATCGAAGCAATGCTAACCAGATGGCCTCATTGACGTTAAAATCTTGAAAATTGTGATTATTTGGAAAAATTCATGGGTTTTTTCTTTATAAATTGAAAATGGTTTATCCTAGAACTTGATTCAGGTCTCATTTTGTTGTACCATAACCACGTTGAATCAACAAAACGAATCTTGTAGCTTTAGCAACTTATATTTTTCTAAGTTTTTTTCACTGTTTTTAATCAGAGGTGGGAGTTTATAGAAAATTAGCTTTCTCTGGACAAGGCAAAGAAGATAAATAGGTAATAACATAATAAAATTTCAAATAAAAACATTGTAAAATTTTATAATTTAATGTTGAAGAAAGTAAAATTATATTATTTAAAGCAATCTGATTGCTCTGCAAATGCCAAAATAGACAGAAAGTTTTATATTTAAATAATTGTCACATTGTGAGAATTAAAAGAAATAATAAGAAGAAACAAATAAACAGTATCATTAAAAGAAAATGACATTTTCAATTATTACTAAAATGGGTAACTATTATAAATTTTTATTTACAATGAAAATTAAAATTAAGGTGTTAAAGGTTTTGCTAAGGTGCTTTCGCAGAGCCAGGATATTTGCTCCGACCGTTCGCAGCTAGCTACTTGGTCAGTAGGTATTGCCGCTGTTGCGCTCATCTTTGTTTAACATGAATTAACATCTTTAAATTAATTTTACAACTCTTTCAGCTTTATCGTTGACAACTCTAAAGAGCCATTCACTATATTTTTCGCTCTTAAATAATCTTCATTATCCCACCCCAACCATCTGGATTAGTATGCAAAAAATTCAGTATCAATTTTAAATCTCTTAAAAAAATTCATACTTTGGGGTACAATAAAATGGTCTATATCTTTGTCTAATAAGTCATTCACTTCTAGTAAGGGAATTGATGATTCCACATTACTGTAGTCCTCAAAATCATCGTCTTCTTCTTGAGACAATAATTTTATTGCCATCCTTCTTTTTACACTATTATTCAAGGAGTCGTCAAACAAAGAAAAAACAACCTGTTCAGAATTAAGGTACCATAAATGGTTTATCATTTTTAAAAGTGTTGTATCTGCTATCTCCTTATCGATTTCCTTATAATTCACTAACGATTTCAATAATTGTAGGTCTTGGTTGGGAGCTAAAGATGGTTTCGGGGCCGTCAAACCAAGCTTTCACATAGATATTTATAATAAATAAAGCAAATGTTTCAACGGCCTTTTCTTTCTAAATTTGTAAGTTTAAATTGATCTTTAAACAGATATATTTTAAGAGAATAAATTCTTTTTGCCATCCACCTAGCGTGGTGGAAAGCTCCCGGATTGAAAACAAATGTCCTTTGATGGAAGACGTCCCAGAAATATGACCGTGATCAAAAATCAATTCTTATTAATCATTAATTTAGTTAAAAACTAAACTTGCTCTAAAAGGTATTTAGAAATTTGATCAGCATTAGTTATTTTATTTCTTATATTTTTATCTTCAATTCCAGATTTGTATTTTGATTGCCACAGTACTTCCTGCACTATTGTCTAGTTGTGGAACTCCTATTGAACTGTTCTTCTCTCCCTACCGCTGATCAAAATTGGCTACTCTTTCAACAATTTTCTTTAGCGTACAATATCTGGAGTAATTTTTCCATCCCTCGTTGAAAGTTTCTTGATGATGATACTTAACATCTAATTTTGAATATTTTAGGTCTTTCTTTTCGAAATTTCTTCCTGCGTATTCGAATTACACTTCTACTTACGATAAATTGCTGTGGGTCATGTCCTAAAAATTCTGCTGTAGCTGAAATTATTCGAACTGCATCTCTATCTGATATAGCACACCTATCTAATAATAATGATAATTTTTTCATTAATAATTTCTTTAGTTCCTCGGCTGTAATTTTATTTTCTTTCTAACTGGCTCCTCTTCTTGTGTCCTTATGTCTAGTACCTCTGTGCATTGAATATTATCCTCAAAGTCTTCTACATCTGCTGTGCTGGAGTCCAAGGATTCAACCTATTCTAATTCAAAAATTAAACATACACCAATCATTTAGCTATGTACCACAGTAAAGAGGTTAATGAAGGAGGGATTCATGAAGACATATATTATGTCTCATTGTTATTTCTAGACGTAAAATATTTTTAACGTTCACTCTCATGCTTCAGAAATAAATAGTAAATAGCAGGAAATAGTAAACCATTCAGAAAAAGATTATATTTCATAATGTAAATGTTTTAGATTTGTACTGAAGATGCTAATATTACTAATGCAGAGCAGTAAATAAGTTAAAAGAGTGAAAATATTAATAAAAATAAATAAAAATATATGTAAGAGCATTAAATAAATAAATTAAAAAAAATAATAACTAACCCACATTTTTTCTAGATTTTTTTACTCTTGCCATCTCAGATGCATGTCCTTTTTCTCTTCGCTCTTCTACTTTTGAGAATTTAACATCAACGCCTACCATGCAACCTAGGCATCCTTTTTCTCCTTGTTGAAGCAAAAACGCCTTGTCTTCTTCTTTGGCTTTTTGAAGTGCATCCGTATGGGCAATGTCAAACAGGTCATCAAGGGTGGCCTTAAACACTCCTTCCTTCTGAATTTGAGCTGCGCTAGCAGTTCTAGTAGAATTTTTTTTTGTAGTTTTCTCCACTTTATAGTTCTCAAGTTTCCCAATACAATCTTTTAAGTTTTTGTTTGTATCCTTGCTTTCTCCCCAAAAATTAAAAACTCGGATATCATAGAATGCGTTTATCGTATAGTATACATGGCGTATTTGTAAATAAATCTACGTAAAACTTGACTATTTGATGGTAACTTACTCCCAAGAATTTGATGAGTCATGTAGCCAATTAAATAAATTTTGTATTTCTGCCTTAAATTCATTTTCTCTTTAGATTTTGTATTAGATGAAGAGGAAGCCATCACCAAAAAAATTAACTCACTTAACTCACAAAGCACAAAGTAAATATTAAATAAATAGGTTTAATAACTCTACTGAATGGAAACCAAACTTCAAAAAGTCAATTGATAGGGAGAGTCCTATTTCAAAGTTATATTTTTACATTCTGAAAAAAAAATTATTAATAAAATAGTAAACTTGGTGAAAAAACGAAAGTCATGACATTTAAAAATAATTAAATAATAAATAAAGGAAAAAAATAACAAAAAATATTTTTCTCTGCATTGTCTAGAGAAAGCAACTTTTTCTATAAACTCCCACCTCTGATTGAAAAAATGCAAATGGCAGTGCGTGTGTTTCTTCATCACTACTGGACTGTAGAAATTCTTCCAGTGAATCTGTTATTGATTTACTTTTAGAAGGTGTTGGTTCTGTAGATTTCTTTATTTTCCTTTTAATGGGTGGCGAATTAATAGACTGTTCGGATTGAAGTTTTTCAAATGCAACACAAAGTGACGATTTAACTTGTTTATAATATTGTGTTACAAAAAAATTGCCTTTATAACGGGGATCTAAGTAAGTTGCAATAGTTTGAAGGTTATTAATTTCCACAGAGCCAAAGCGTTTTTCTAGCTCTAATTTTATTACATCTTTCATTCTTTTTAAACCGTCATCGTTTTCAATTGATAGATGGTTCAAATGCTTCACTTAGAGTTTGAGATTAAGTATTTACTCGAGCACAAGAAGCTGTAGAGGCGCTAATCTTTTTGGTATTTCTCAAATGGATTTCAATAGCTAATGGCAGTGGCACCGCAGTGTGATATAGTCATTTTCCACAATTAGTAAGAATGTTAACTTTTGGAATACGAACTGGCGTAACGAAGCAAGAAGTTCTTTGAGCATACCATTCTTTCCATTATATGAAGTGTACTATTCCAGCTAGTTGGAATGTCTTTGAAACATTAAGATATGGAATATCAAGCCGTTTTTGAAATGGCCTTCACTCATTTCATTTTCATTTTTCAACACTTTTGTAGATTTCATCTTAAGCTATTAATTTTTTTTTATAAAATTCTTTATCAATCTCGACAATGAAAGATATCCGCGCAACATCCGGCAGGGGCAAAGCGCGGATACGAAATGCGGATGTTCACCAACATCAACGTTAGTTAACAAATATATATATATATTAATATATATATATATAAATTATATATATACTCATATAATATATATATAATAATATATATATATAATAATATATATATAATAAATATATATCTGCATTAACGATTTTATAGTATTTTAATATAATCATTTTCAAAATTTGGTATCTCTAATGTGCTAGTAGTTTCTGGGGATGTTACACAAATCATAACCACGTTGACGAGAAGCATGCTCTTAATGGAAAATAAAAAACTTTTCAATATTATATAAATACGCAGAATGAAACTTTATAGGCGTTTTGAGATGACCTTGTAGAAATTTTTTTAAGAATTTCAAACAATTTATAAATATATATATATATATATATATATATATAATATATATAATCTATATAATATATATATATATATATATATATATATATATAAATATATATATATATATTATATATTATAATAGTTAACCATATATACTATATATATAATATATATATATTATATATATATATATATATATATATATATATAGTATATATATATACATATGATATATTATATATATATATAACATATATATATATATAATATATATATATATATATATATATTCTATATATATATACTATAATATATTATATTATATATATATATATATACGCATATATATATATATATATATATATATATATATATTATATATATATATATATATTATATATATATATATATATACGATAAATATATATTATATATATATATATATCTACTATATATATCATATTATATATATATATTATAATATAATAGTATTATATATATATATCATATATATATATAATACTATATACAGTATACATATGATACAATGATATATATTATATATATATATATATAATATTATATATATATATATATATATATATATATATATATATATATATATATATATATATATAATTTATATATGTATATCTCACTCTCATTTTTTTTATATTATACACTTTATATAACTTATATTATATATATTATAGTGATATATATTATATATATTATATATATATATAGATGTAAAAACACATATAGGAATAGAAACAGAGAACTCAAGTAGGTGACTAAAACATTTTATCGTTAATAAATCAAAAAGTGCTAACAAGTAATGAATAGATGATTTTTTTTTACATGTTGTAAATGTATTTGAAGTTCTAAAACTTGATGAAAATACCAGAAGGACAGTTTGATACCAACGCTACCACTACAGATGTTATTCCTTTCCTGAAATCATTAAGAACAGTCTGTCTATACATGAAGTTACTCGTAAATGAATAATGAATCGTGTTATAATGCAAATAGGTTGCAAAATATTACCAAGGTGAAAGAAACGTATAGAGGTAAATTGAACATAAAATTTTAATCCAGAGTTTTTCACTTCATCTTCCGTGATACTGAAACTGATTTTCTCTTGGCATCAAACGTATAAAGAAGTTAAACTAGAGACTAAAGATAAAAATTAAGATGACAGAATAAAAGCACAAAGTGAGGCTAATTACTTTTGAATTGTGAAGATATTTTCGAAATAAAAACGTTCCAAATTTAGCGCACTTGCTCGGCGCTGTCTAGCTTGCCTTACCAGCAGTTAATCTAACGTTTTAGTGGCGTTAAGCATAGTATATGACGAGCAGCGCAAGAGTCTTAAGGGAGAAAACTCAGTAAAACTTCTACCTAAAAAATTTAGCTTCCCTAAATATGGGTTCAACTGCTAAAAGACGACACGTTTTAAAAACTATACATAAATGGTTGGTTAGTTGTTTGGTTGAATCTTGGTAACGTGTGTAAACTCAGCAAAATCCTGCCTCTATGCCGACACTTTTTTTTTTTTGGTTTTTGTAATAGATATTACCAAATTTTTCATGTCCAGAATTTTAAAATTTTATATGTTAAAGTATTTTGGATAAAATATTGTTATAGATCCACATTCGTTCAAGGATGTCAAAAAATATTACATCCCCGATATATATATATATATATATATATATATATATATATATATATATATATATATATATATATATATATATATATATATATATATATATATATATATATATATATTATATATATATATATATATATATATATATATATATATATATATATATGTGGGTGTGTTTTGTGTGTAGGTGTGTGTGTGTGTGCGCGCGCGTGTTTGTGTCAATGTGCGAGAAGGAATAGAAGAAATTAAAGCTTAATGCCGTGCAGACGCAAGAGGCTTCTCTTCCGGATTTACCTGGGGAAGGTGAGGACCATCATCAATTTTTCCAAATTTAACAACCGATTCTCAAATCACTCATCCAATAGTATATGAGAGTTATATATGTTATATATATATATATATATATTATAAATATATAAATATATTATGATATATATATATATATATATATATATATATATATATATATATATATATATATATATATATATATATATAGTGTAAAATAGTATATATAGATTGTTATATACAGAGTTTATTGTTATATTATATATATATATATATATATATATATATATATATTATATATATATATATATATATATATATATATATATATAGGGTTAAATAGTATATTCGACTGTAACCATATATATTCTATAATAATAATAATAATAATAATAATAATAATAATAATAATAATAATAATAATAATAATAATAATAATAATATAAAAATGTTGGAAGGCTGCAGCCAACTGAACCGAGCAGCCGAGTGGATTAAACGGGTTGTCAGATCGAAAAGCCGGTCCGTGCTTTCGATTCCCGCAGGACCAGATTCAATTAATTGGGCAAATTGTGTGTAAAGAGTTGCACATGTGCTAATCCCCCGCTTAGCCGAAGAAAAACCCGGAGGCAAGTCGCTCTTCTGCGAGGGGAATTATTGGCAGACTGACGACGAAGTAAGAAGAAAGTTCTTCCAGACGCGAACATCGAACCGAACAATACCAATCATCACGTCACATCATCATCATCATCATCATCATCATCATCATCTTTATTATTATTAATATATATATAGATATATAGGTATATATTATAGTTAGTTATTATTATATATTATATATATGTATATATATATATATATATATATATATATATATATATATAAATATATATATATATATATATTGTTATATATATATATATTATTATTATATTATATATATAGTTATAGTGGTATATATATATATATATATATATATATATATATATATATATATATATATATATATATATATATATATATAAATTGATATGTATTTATAATAACTGAGAAAAATGATTTGAAAGAAAAATGTTCACATACAATAAAAATCTATATATTTAAATATGGATATATATATATATATATATTATATATATATTTATATGTTATATATATATATATATATATATATATATATATATGGTATAAAGATCTGAGTAAATGATTTGAAAGAAAAATAAACGTGTCTACTCCGGGATTCGAACCGTCGTACCTGAGAGCGATATATATATATATATATATATATATATATATATATATATATATATATATATATATATATATATATATATATACAAATATATATATATATAAATCGTAAATATATATATATATAGTATAGAGTATATATATATATATATATATATATATATATATATATATATATATATATATGGTATATATATATATATAATTAGATCTAGTAATATTCAATGATCCTGAATGTCCAATTAGTTAATATAACAAAATTAATTAATTAATAACATCTAATTAACAAGATCCAAAAATTCTCTTTTCTCAAGTCAAAAATAAAAAAAAAATAGAATAATTTAGTTTCCTTCGCTGTTTGACCATACAAAATCTTTATTTTACATTAAAAAAAAATTGTATTTATTTCAAAAAAAAAATCTATTGAATATTGAATTAAGCAATAATGAGAGAGAGGTATAGGGTATATATATGTAGATATGGTAGAGAGAGAGAAGAGAAGAGAGAGAGAGAGAGAGAGAGAGGAGAGAGAGAGAGAGAGAGAGAGAGACTTCGCTCGCGCGCCAGTGTGTGTGTATATTCATATAGAAAATAAATATTTTTGTATGATACTTTATAGAGATATTAAGGGCATAAAACAAGCTATAAACAACGAACTAAATTGTCCTTTAAAGCATTCTAGCAGTAGAGTCAAAATGAATAAACCTTCCTTCTTAATTTGTAAGTAATTTTCGTCTTCTATTTTTATCTCAATAAGTTATAATGTCATTCATATGATATTTAAAACTTCATAACTTCCATCACACAATCTCACCAATAAAAAAAGATAAATATTTAAAAAAAAATATACTCATAAATTTGGCATAATATCGTCATCATACCCAATAGTCAATCCGAACAATTGGGTACATCATGCTCAGTTGGTAATTACTTTTTAGTTGCAATTTTTACTATTTACTAAATATATAATGTCATACATAAGGTATTAAAAAAGATCTTACCTCTCATTACACAAAATAAATACGTAATATAAATACTCGTAATAATATTATCGTTATATTCAATAACAATTGGGTGTATATATCATACCCAACACCTAATAGTTGGTAATTGATTATCTTTTTGTTGTAATTTTTTAATATTTTTTACATCACGATGCTCAACAAACGATATAAATCTTGTAGTAATATGAAGATATTATTAAAATTGAGAGGAGACATCGGGAGGAGGACGAGAAGAGGACGGGTGAAGGGGAGGACGAGAGAGATGAGAGCGAGACGAGAGAGAGGAGGCGAGAGCGAAGATGATTGAGAGAGAGAGAGTATGAGAGGGGAGAGAGAGCGGAGTCAGAGAGAGAGAGAATTATAAATTTGAGTGGATACGAGATGAAGAGAGAGAGAGAGGGATCGGGTTAGGATGGATGGAACCGTTAATTTTAACAAAGAGAGGACGAAGACAGAGAGAGAGCAAGGAAGATGGTAACGAGAGAGAGACGAGCCGACGAGGAGGAGGTGATGAGGAGAGACGAGTAGACGAGAGACAGGAGAGAGAGACGGGAGGAGAGAGGCCGGAGAGATCAAAGAGAACGCAGCATGAGAGAATACAAACGAAGCTATGCGAAAGACGCAGAGCGATGAGGAGAGGAACGAGACGATAATGCGGACGGAGGATGGAGGAGAAGGGCGAAGAGGAGAAAGAGAAGAACACGAGCCGGACGGAATAGAGACCTTGGGAGAGACAGCTGTCGAGAGAGCGCCTGAGAGACGGAGGAGAGGAGAGATGCCGAGAGAGGGATGAAGAAAATTGATGACGAAGAGATAGTGGAGAGAGGAGAGAGGGCAGTTTCGGAGAGGGGCACGACGTGTAATCTTCGATAGCCCGGCTGCGGGACTCAGCGAATCCGGAACGGAGTGAGAGACGGAACGCCAATCAAGACGGGAGACGAGGAAAGAGTACCGTCCACATCGTGCGAGTGGAACTAAATCGGTCCTGGGCGAATTGGACCGGCGGGATCTGAGGGAGGGGAGGAACCGCGAGCATTTGAGAGAGAGGAGAGACGACATGCGACGAAGAGAGCGAAGAGACGAGAGCAGGGCCGACAAGAGAACGTCGACGACCGACTGGATAGTCGGAGAAGACCAAGTCCGAGAGCACGGCAGAGAGACGGAACGTACATGAGCAGAGGAGCCCTATAAGACAGGGCGAGGAGTGGTGGCCACGAGAAGAGTCTGGCCGACCGATGACGAGACACGACGGCATGGCGCTGGTAGGGCGGGGTCGATGAGAGAAGAGAAAGAGAGGAGGAGGGAGATGATGTGAAATATGGCGACTGAGTGGCGGATGGGAGCAGTCGATCTGGAGTGATCTCGGGAGTATCGAGAGAGAGAGACACAGCGACTCGCGGTGTCGGAGATCGAGAGAGAAGCGTGTGATCGGCAGCTAGCCATGGACGAGTGGGAGGGAGAGATTGTGGTGGGACCTTGCGGAGCGGCGCCTGATACGGGCCTCCGGGAGTTGCATATACAGAGAGCGCGCTATGGAACTGGGCGCGAAGGATGATGGCGAGGACCACCGGGCGGGGCTGACGAGGTAGAGCGAGGGAGGGCGGAAGGCGGGGCCTGATCCTGCTGGGTCGGCCATGTCAAAGTCGCCTCTGTCGCGCGTTCCGCGAAGCCAGTCGTGATGAGTCAGTTGGAAACGGCGAGTCGGGAAGCAGATGAACGCTTATGAGGCCAGGGCAGGTGCATACGGAGACACTGACGGAGAGTTGGAGGAGGAGACGGAGGTAGTGACCGGAGATGAGCAAGAAGACGGCAGAGAGGCTTGCGACTAGTGGGAGCAGGAGAGAGAGAGAGATGACGGAAGGAGAGAGCAGCGAAGAGAACGATAGAGTGAGCTGGGAAGTGGATGCGCGATACTAGAGAAATGACGCCGGATTTGTTGGTTGTTGTAGGAGGTAGAGAGGAGCGACGGAGAGGAGAGACGAGAGAGAGAGAGAGAGAGAGAGAGCAGAGATGAAAGGAATTCAGAGAGAGCGAGAGAGAGAAGACTCTTTGCTGTGCACATGATTTGGTGCAGTGCAGTGGGGGCAACCATCCAACCCACCCTTTTATTTTAATATATAATATACTATATAGTATACTATATATTCATATATATAGTATTATATATAATATATATACTATATATATATAGTATAGATATATATACTATATATATATTACTATATATCATTACGTTACGGTCTTACGCTCAGGGGAGGCCACGGCCTGCAGCGGAGACAACAGTCGATTTCTGCGTCAGTCTGTCTCAAGAAGCTATATTCATCCTCCGATCAGCGTGTGCATCATCGGGCAGCCATGTCTCTCAGGTCTCCCTGCACGCAATACTTTCATCTTCCCTCGGTCTACTCCCTCCACCACCACCTTCTGACTCGCGACTCATTTCTTCCGGCATTCCTACTATAGTGCCCCACCATCTCAAATCTCAGCCCGGAATCTATCCTGTTCAACACACGCACCACACCAACTCTCTCTCTCCCTAACCCATTCGTTTCTCACTCATCTCTCCTCGTCTTTCCCACTATCGTCCTCAACACCTTCATTTCAGCAGCTTCGATCCTTTTTTCCTCTCTTGTTGTAATGATCCATGTTTCTGCTCCATATGTCAATGTGGGTTACCAGTATGCTATCAAATATAATCTTCTTCACTTTTAAATCCATCACCGACCTTCATAATTGGATATAACGCTCTCATTGTTTTCTCTCCCGTATTTTTTCCATTCTTGCCTTCCACTTCCCGTACACATCCTCCTTGCTTGTAAAATACGCCACCGCAGGTAAACAAACTGATTCCACATTTTCTCAATCTTTCATGTATCAAGACTGATCTCCAACTTCTCCCATTTTCTCTCCCCACTCTCATTATCACTGTCTTTTTCGTATTCATTTCTCTAAACCAATCTCCTTCAGATTTCTGTCAAAACTTTCCATAAAGTCCTCTCAATACTCCCGCATACATCCGCATACACCATTATATCACACCCAGATTCGGAAGTTCCGTCTTAACCTTTCTGACTTACTACATCTAATTAAGGCTATAAAGAGTAAGGGAGACAGGATACTACCCTGTCTGACTCCCGTCGGCCCACCTCAAACCATTTTCTCATTTTTACATCCTGTTCTCACTTTACACTCAAAAACGCTATACAAGCTTTTTATTGCTCCCTCAGTCTTTCGCTCCACTCCGTAACATTTCCCCAACATCCTTCATAAGGTCTGGCTCTGCGGCTTACAGAGTCAAATGTTCTTCTTAGGTCCAGGGAAGGCATATATGGCTGTTTATTAACATTCTCCAGCTCTTCTCCAACACTATTCTCCCAGACTGTATCTCTATGCACTCCTTTAATCTTCTTTCTAAAATCCTTTCGTACACTTTCGCTATATGGTCCAATTAAAGCGTATTTTCCTCTATTAGTTTCCACTAATCATCCAGTGATCACCTTTTCCTGATAAAATCCGGGCAAAAGCAACGATTCTTCCACCCATCTACCGGAACCTTACACCCTCCCATCCAGCAATTTAGTTTCAAAATAATTTCACTATTTTTCTTCTTCAAATCTATCTCCCCGTCCCAATTATTCCAACGTCTAGTGCGCAATATCCATCTCACCCGGCGCTTTTCCATTTACTCGATTTTTTGACAAAGCTTCCCATCCATATCGCCTTCTGTTATCGGATCACCTCATCTCCTCTCCCACATATTGCTCCTCATTCCACATTCCTCCCCTCTTCTACATTTAGCAGTTCTTCAAAATATTCACTCCACCTCTCATTTACCTCTACCTGTTATGCTGTAAGTACCCCCCTTCTTTATTTTTTGATACTTTCAGATGTTTCTTTGATATTTCTGTTATATGGTTTTTCCAGGCTTGAAAATCTTCTGCTTCTCCCTCTCGGCATCCATCTCCCATTCTTCAGCCATCCTTTCCGCCAGCTTTTTAGCCTCCCTCTTCACTATCTCTTCTCTTTAGTTTGCTTTGCTATCACATATTCAGCTCTTCTCTGTTCTGTTCTTTTCCTCAACCACCTTCTCATTTTCTTGTTCGTTTCACCCACTGCTCTCTCTTCACATCTCATTCCACCACATAGTGTGTTTCTCCTCGTTCTCCATCCCACTTTGACCACCAGCGTTTTTCTTCCGCCGTTTTTACTAATAATTCTCCTGCAAGATTCATGTTTTTGTTATGCCTCGCACCATTCGTCAAGCTTTTCCTTTTATTTCTCCACGTACTCTTCTCTCTTCCCTTTCCTCTTTCAGGGCTTCAAACTTTAATCACTTTCTTTTTTTCTTTCATACCTGCCACTTTGTTTCCTGGTATCTCGTCTTGGGCAAACACCAATCCTATTGATCTGAGTCCGAAACGGACTCCAGGAAGCGACTTTAACATCCTCCACGTTCTGTAATCCGATACAATGAATAAGTCTATAATGGGATTTTGGTCAAATTGCTGGGTTATTTGATTCCACCTATATCTCGTGATCTTATGAGATTCCCTGTGTTTGAAAATCCATTCATAATTTTTAAATTCGTTCTCATGACAGAAATCTATCAGCCTCTCTCCCTCTGGATTTCTTTCGTTTTCTCCATTGACCAATATCCGTCTCCACCCTCATTTCTTCCTCTTTCCCACTCTGGCATTTAAAATCACCCTTTCAGTAGATGCAGCATGTCCTCGCTTCCACCTTCCACACACACTCCTCCACAAAATCCATGAACCTCTCCTGATTTTTCCTCCTCTGATTTGCCCTGTTGTGATTCATATACCTGATATAATCGGTATTTTTCCTCTTGATCTTAAAGGTACTCCCACAATTCAATCTCTCGTGTACCCATCTCCACTTCCTGTATGAACAGTTGCAATATTTGGTCCGAAAATGAAACCTACAACATGCTTTCTCTTATTCCTACATCGACTTCCTCTGCTAAGCTAACACATCATTCCTCCGCAGTGACATCTCTGCCACTTTCTTCACCCTCCACTCTCATCTCCGACATGCCCACCACATCTATCAGTCTGGCCTTCATCATCTCCACGATCTCTTTTCCTCTATACGTACCCACATTTATTGTAGCCAATTTAATCGTTTTAAAAGTACAATCCAAATTCGTAGTCCTTTTTCGTTTCCTAAGTCTAAATCCATGAGTTCTGCGTGGTTCCGCGGTTGTTT